>VYZX01009694.1:2281-14833 GCA_013401335.1 Brachypteracias leptosomus | reverse complement strand
GTCATTGGGACAGGAAGGAGGGTTCAGCAGCTGCTGCTTGGCTCCTGGTTTCCAGGAAGAGCAGGAGGAAGGAGACAGCAGCACCTGAATAACCCAGCAGACAAAGCCAAAAATGTACTTATAACTTGTCACCCTGATTTCTTCCCTGTGCAGCTCTGGGACCATCTTCCTAGGGATGAACTGGGCCCCCTACACAACCAGATCCCTGCCTGAACAGGACAGCAGCCTCTTACAGATGCAGCTCCAAACAGCCGCCTTCTGGAAGACAACCTCAAGGACATATCACACTGTTTTGGGGTTTTGTTTGCTACTTAGATATTTTCCTCCAGAAATAGGTAATGGCTTGCAGAATTTAGACCTGTTTTTCTCTGGAAAAATACTTCCTTTTTTTTTTCTCCACTCCTAGCTCTGGCCTTGTTTCATTACCTATCTCCATTGCCCATCATACCTCTCTACTCTTCCTATCATAGAATCAGAGAATGTTTCAGGCTGGAAGGGACCTCTAGAGGTCATCTGGTCCAACCTCCCTACACAAGTAGGGACATCTCTAACTAGGTCAGGCTGCTCAGAGCCCCATCAAGCCTGACCTTGACTGACTCCAGGGATGGGGCCTCCACCACCTCTCTGGGCAGCCCATTGCACTGATCTATCACCCTCATATTAAAGAACTTTTTCTAATATCCAATCTAAATCTAATCTTTCCACTGATTTCCACTTCTTTCTGTTCCTGTTTTCTTATTCTCAAGGAATAAATGAGAACTCTGCATTCCCTTAAGCCTCTGTGTTTCTTGTTTAAAGTTTCTCAGCCCCTCCTAGATCCTGGATTTTTCTTCACAGGAGAAAACAAAAGATCTGGCATCCTTCCCCTATCTCTGAGCCAAGGTATCCATAAAGAGGTGGGCTCAGATAAATACGTATTCACCTCCCAGATGCTTCTCAAACAGCCTCCTTTAGGGGGATATCCCTGGTCTCAGTGGCTTCTGATAATGCTGTTGCAGCAACAGGGCTGAAAAATCCATACTTTGTGCCAGAAGGTCATGACTTTGGCTAAAATGGGGCTGAAGAGGTGCAGGAAAAGGAAGTCTAGGGAGGAATGTGAGCATAAGTGTCCCAGTGGGGCATCAAAGGAGAGGTCCTGGAGTCAGTATCATTCAGCTGCTTTTTTTTTTCTTCCTTTTGGGGGGAAAAAAAAAAGAAAAAAAGAAGAAAAGGAAGAAGAAAAAAAGAAAAGAAAAAGAAGAAAAAAGAAGAAAAGAAATAGAAAAAAAGAATTGATCGAGGAGAGAAAGGTACACAAACTAGGTTTTGTGGTATGAACTTAGTGAAATTTCAGCATCGAATTCCCTTTTCAGAAGGTTGAGGCTGTTTACTTTGGTGTAAGGCTGCCTATCCTCTCATGTTATCACTGTCAGAGGTCAAATCCTGAGCTGCTTTAAAAAAAAAAAGTGTTATTTTAAAGCTGTTTATATTTCTAGGCAGGATTGCAAAGATCAAGTTGGCTGAGTTGTGTCGTCCATGACTCTGCATCTCTGACACTTACCTGAGGGACTGGCCCCTGGTCCCAGTATGTTTGTGCTGCTGTTCCCCTGGTTCAAAAGAGACAGCAGAGGTATCATAATAAGAGCAGACAGTGGCCACTGCCAGCAAGCATCTCAGCCTCCTTTGAGCTAGACTAAACAAGCACAGATCCTTTAACTCCTCTTTGCATGTTGTGTGCTGTAGGTCACTGTTCTGCTCTCCACGAGTGGCTTGGGTTTAGCTACCACTTCATCAAATATAAGGATTACTTTTGATAGGTGATTGATGGCAAAATGCTTAGATTTTGAAGGTAAACCTTGGGCATGGAAGGCACTGTTATCACATAATTTCACCCCCTGGGCTCAGCTGGAGTATTAACTGAGGATGGATTGACTTATACTGAGTCAATCTGCAAATTCCCTAAGCAAACAAAGATGCTGCAGCATTTATATTGTACGTGTGTTGTTGTACAAGATATTCAGGGCTTTCAGACACAAGAAGGAAAGAACTGGAACCTAACATTTTGCTTTTAGACTGTGAAGGTCCCGTTGTTTACAATCCATGTTTTATGTCATTTAAAAGCAATTTATTTCAACAGCTCAGTTGTGAAACCATTTATTCAGGACAAAACCATAGCATAAAGCACTGAGGACAAGGCAACTGGAATGATTCTCCCACTCTCTCCCTATTAGCAAGGATATTGGCTTCTGAGTCACATTATAAGCCTGGATACCTTGCAGACAGTGTTAGCGTTCTGGCTTTTGTGGTGCAGAATTGATTTTTAAAAAGACTTTTATTAAATTTCTTTGAATTTTTCTGTTTTAAAAGCATGATGAATCAGACCACTCCACAATGTTGTTTTATGCTTGGTTTTTCAAATCAAGGTTGAGTCTTAGATTATTGTCTGAATACATGAGTCATGATTTGTTTGACTTTTTTAACAAATGTAATCCTCATTATTTTCCTCTTTTCCAAAGTAACTGCCAGATCACCCTATGAACTCATTACTTGACCATGTGTGTGTTCATTTAGGGATGAGGGAGGAGGGAGAAGGGAAAACAATCTTCCCTGATAACATCCAGTCTCAAATATTTGTTTTTCTATAAAGTAAATTAAGCATGAAAAGAACAAATTGTTTAAAATCAGTACTAGAAAAGTCAAAAGTCTTTTAAAGCATATTTTTAAATCAGATGCTTTCCATTGGAAACTGCAAAACCAGAAGAGTGTCCAGCAGTGTGTCACAGTCTAGAGCAGTGGTTGCATCCATGAAACGAAAACAAAGCAAACCCTTCATCAAACCAGACTGCAGAAAATTCCCTCTCCACAGAGTTATGTTTGTCTTTCTTTTGGCACTGTGGGTACCTTGATAGAAATTATTCAATGAATTAATATTTGAGGAAGCAAGAAAAAAGGCCAGTGGGAGTAAAACAAGCAAATAACCTTCATGAGCAAACAAAAAAGTACCCTAATGGGAGAATTAATTTTATTCAACTGACCAAATTTGGCTTCTATGTGAGGTGGCAGCTCTGGAGCCCTGCTAACTTCACAACTCAAATGTCACCTTGTGTCATGGGAAGCAGCAGCTCTGCTTCTGGTGATGCCTTCATAGAATCATAGAATGCCAGGTTGGAAGGGACCTCAAGGATCATTTAGTCCAAGTTTTCAAGATAGAAAAATAGTTTAAATGAGCTGGCCCAGCACCCTGTCAAGCTGAGTCTTAAAACTGTCTAATGTAAGGGAATCCACCACTTCCCTTGGGAGACTATTCCAATGTTTAATTGTTCTTGTTGTAAAGAATTTTCTTCTGGACTCCAATCAGAATCTCTCCAAGAGCAACTTGCAACCTACCCCCTTATTTTTTCTGTGTGACTCCTTGTTAAAAGGGAGTCTCCATCCTGTTGATAGCCACCCTTTATGTACTGGTACATGGTGATAAGGCCTCCCCTAAGCCTTCTCTTATCAAGTGTGAACAATCCCAGTTTTCTCAGCCTTTCTTCATAGAGTAGGTCTTCCAGCCCCCTGATCATCCTCGTGGCCCTTCTCTGGACCCTTTCCAGCCTGTCCACATCTTTTTTGTATAGGGGGGACCAAAACTGGTCACTCAAGGTGTGGCCTGACCAGTGCAGAGTGAAGTGGGACAATTACTTCTTTATCTCTACTAGTGACACCCCTTTTGTTATAACCCAGCATCCTGCTAGCTGCAGTCACTGCTCACTCGTGTTGAGGCCACTGTCCACCAAGACCCCCAGGTCCCCCTCCATAGGGCTGCTCTTAAGCCAGGTGGATCCCAGTGTGAGCTGCATTCCTTGGTTATGTATTCCCAGGTGCAAGACCCTACAGTTGTCTCCATTGAACTTCATAAGGTTCCTGCTAGCCCACTCCTCTAACCTGTCCTGGAGGGTGGCTCTCCCTTTTGGAGTGTCAACTACCCCACTTATTTTTGTGTTGTCAGCAAACTTTATCAGGGTGCTCTTGATCCCAACATCCAAGTCACTTATGAAGATATTAAACAGCACTGGGCCCAATATTGATCGTGCTTCACCTTAGAATGTCCAGAATCTTGTGACTCTCCCAGAGGAACACATCCAGTTAACTTGCAGTGCAGGACCTTGGCTCTTCACAGAAATGTTGCCATCAGGCAAAGTCAAGCAAAATAAAAAACCCAGAAGAAGTTTACAATTTTGACAGGTATTATTTCTTTCAAGGTGTTACATCTCCATCCCTGGAAAATACCCAAGATGTTATCACCATCCCCTGGATGTATTTAAAAGCCATCTAGATAGGGTGTTCAAGGAGATGGTGTAGAAGTGGGCCTCGTAGAGATAGATAATGGTTGAACTTGATGATCTTAAAGGTCTGTTCCAATCATGGTGATTCTGTGATTCTATCATCACCTTCTACCTTCTCATTTGAGCACTCTTTTAATGAAGTTCTCGTTCATCTTCATGTTAATACTGCTCCTGATCAGAGCTCTTCTGTAACACAGGGGACTCTTGGCAGCAGGGAAATAGTTAACAGGGAGTGGAGAGGGGAAGTTGGGGTAGGGGGGTGTAGGAGGGTGTGTTCAGGAAACAAGAGAAGGGCTTTGACTCCTGCTTTCAGGAATAGGCTGCACTTCCAGCTAAGGCAGATACACTTGTTCCTGATGATAACACTTTTCTGACCAGCTCTCCCTTGTGCTTGTAGAGAAGGTGAAAAACAAACATATAGGGAATCATCACCTATTGAAAAATGAATAACTTCAGGGCTAATTAAACTCAGAAAGTAAGGAGAGACCTGTTCAGAGCACACGTTCCAATTCCTGACTTGTCATCAGGATCATCAGGATCTTGATCCAAGGAGGAATGGGATTGCTACGAGTCAGAAGAAGGGGTAAAAAATAATAATCACCAAAAAACCCCAACACCAAGACCCATTTTCATAGGCTTCCCATGAAATACTTTCCCAGAAATATTCTGATAGATTTTGATGGGATTGGATTCTTAATACTTATGAAGCCAGACATCCAGATGGAAGCTGCTTTATGAGTGCAAAGTTTTGCTATTAATATTTATTAATCTGAAAGAGCTAACATAGTTTTTAGGCTTTTTTTTTTTGCACCCTTTTCCCAAGCAAACTAACATTAAATCTGTGGGATTTGTGAATTCTCAGCTTCCCACTACTGCCTGTGATATAAATTGCACTTCAAAGACAAACGAAGGGAAATACAGGAGGTTCAGAAAGTCACAATGTGAAGGCTTGAGAGCTGTTTGCAGAGAGCATCCCTGGCAAGCGCTGAATGTTTTGACTCCACATTGAGCAACAAAAAAGTTTTCAGACCTGATCCTGTAGCCTCTATGATGTATCAAGTCACAGGGAGAAGATTGTGCCCAAAGGTCATGGATATTTTGGTCCTGTTTATGCTGTTGGGTGTTCCTAAGTGTTGTTTCAGGATGACAAGGGTGCACACCACCTTCTTGCCCAGGCCATGTGGCAGTGCTTTGGTGGTGCTAGGAGTCAGATAATGTGAGAGGGCAGTTTGTGGGTGCCATGGCTACACTGCAGCTTGAGTAGGCCTCATACCCCGTTCATCCAGCCTAGCCCACTCATGTTGCCTCTGTTCCCATGTTGGGATGTCCTCCCAGAGGAATCCAGGGAATGAAACACATGAGATTTTGTCATTGCGAGCAGCTGGGAGATTTCCAAGCTGGGTATCCAGCAGCCAGGATTTCACAACAGTCACAACACGGTGTAGCATGACTCAATTGCTCTTACTCAAGGGCCTAAATTGTGGTATTGAGGTAAAAAAACTTATAAAAGCCTTTTTGTGCTCAGAAAAAGGAATGAACAGAACCAAAAGTTCCTGCAAAGCCTATAGAATCATAGAAGGGTTTGGGTTGTAACGGACCTTAGAGATCATGTAGTTCCAATGCCCCTGCCATGAGCAGGGACACCTCCCACCAGAACAGGCCCCATCTGACATGGCTTTGAACACATCCAGGGATGGAGCATCCACAACCCCCCTGGGCAACCTGGGCCAGTGATTTGCCACCCTCAGAGTGAAAAACTTCTTTCTTACATCTGATCTAAATAAATCCCTCAAAGCCATTACCCCTCATCCTATCATTACAGCTGTTGTAAAAAGTCCCTCCCCAGCTTTCTTGTAGGCCCCCCTGAAGTGCTGGGGCCTGGGCTGTGGGCCCCGAGTTGGAGTTGACCTGTGGATCAGTCACAACCTAATAGAATGTTTTATTCCCTAATTGGCTTCAGGCCTTAGAGGCAGAACCTGGCCCACCTGTGTGAGGCCCCAAGTGCCCCCAGGTGGCCATGATTGGGGTGTGGGTGGGGCCGGGGCTATATCAACCAGGAGCTGAGCAGTTTGTGAGGAGCTTTTGTTGGGGCTGATTGCAGTTGGTGAGCTCTCTCTTAGTGGCGTGTTCCCCTTGGGTATCAAGGTGGCTGCTGCTACATCAGTTTCCTGCAGAAACATGGGGGATTTGAGGTAGAGAAGAACAAAGTAATGTGGTACTTCTGAGAGGATTTTGCTGAGTTTGACATTGGCCTGTGTGATTAGAGAATTAACAGCCCACTCTCTCGGGTACTGGAAGGCTGCAGTGAGGTCTTTCTGGAATCTTCTCCAGGCTGAACAACCCCAACTCTCAGCCTGTCCTCGTAGGAGAGATGTTCCAGCCCTCTGATCATCTTCATGGTTCTCCTCTGGACCTACTCCAATGGATCTCAGGCTGGGGACTCCAGAGCTGGATACAGTGCTCCAGGTAGGATCTCATGAAAGGGGAGTAGAGGGGTGGAATCACCTTCCTCCACCTGCTGGTCATGCTTCTTTTAATGCAGTCTAGAATATGGTTGGCTTTCTTGGCTGCACTCACGCATTGCTGATTCATGTAGAGTTTTTCGTCAACCAAGTCTTTCTCCTCAGGGCTGCTTTCAATCCACTCATGGCCCAGGCTGTAGTTGTGCTTGGGGTTGCCCCTACCTAGGTTCAGGACCTTGCACTTGGCAGATAATTTTTCTCTGTACTCATCAGACCTAAACTTCCAGACCATAAGGTATCAATGAAATTTGCTGCCCATAATCTCATTAACTTAAAAGAAATCAACTTTAGAGAAGGCTCATTTTTTAAATCAAGTTTAACGAAAGGAAACAGAAACTCTACTCATAATAAAAGTTGTTCTATAAATGGCCAACAACTTTGCCAATGTCAAATGGTCTAGTCAGCACTGGGTTGTTTTCCACACAGAACTTCATAAAATGTGCCATAAGAGCAAATGGGGGAGTATAGTACATCTGGAGTTTAAATTGCTTTGCATACAGACAGGATGTTCTACCTTGTATCTTGTACACAGAGCTGGATCAAGGATTACATAAGGCTGGCTTTTTGGCCTGTCACCCAAAGCATGATGTGTCCTTGGGCACTGATTTATGTGGATGGCAGTGATCAATCAGTTTGAAAAGTGCAAATACTCTTTACAGTACAAGTTTTCCTCCCTCATGTGCTCGGGGTGTTCGGCTCAGGAGTTTGAGTTCAGGTCTCTCTCTCATTGAACCGAAGTATATTGGAAACATCTTCAGCATCTGGAGGGAAGTGAGGATTGTTGTTGCCCAAATACCCAGCCTTGCAGCTGATATGATCATTGGTCTGCCTTGGTGAAGAAAGGACACACTCTGCCATCAGTGCTACCTGATTCTCTTTGCAAAATTCTAGGAAGTTTCATGACCTTATGTGTGCTACACAACATCACAGGCTTGTTGCTAGCTTTTACTGGAGTTATAAAAGTAAATACAAATCTATCCATTCCAGGAGACAAATGTTGATATCTTTACCATTCTGAAGGGAAACCCTTTCCCAGGCATAGACTTATACACAAAGGGAGAGATAATCTTTTCTTCTCCCTTACACCCATTTATTTTATCCAGAAGCACAGAAACATTTGGCTGAAAAGAAGCTGGTTTCAATTATTGCTTCTTTTACAACAATGGATCTTTAATGTCTACTAAGTCAGGTCAGGCCCACTGAATAACACCCTGTTCTGCTTTTTAAAGAAAGAGTCTCTGTGTTCTTAGTAAATATGCAAGGGATGCATCTGAAAAAGTCACAGGCCTGTAGAAGGGACCATTGTGTAGTATGACCTCTGCTATAACATAAATCATTAGAAAGCCTGGAATTAAGTCCTGTTTAGATGAACAACATTCCTTGATTTTAGAAAGGCAAGTTACTGCAAATCTGTCCCAGTCATTGGTGGGGAGTTACAAGGGTCAGTTACTCTCAGGAGAACCTCCACTTTACCAAGTAAAGCACATTGTGTTTCTCTGTTTATTGTTAATAAAATACACGTCACAGTGCCCCGGACTGGTATCCAGTGACTATAATGTGACTATAATTTTTGAATTTGATCATTAAACTGGTTGGCTTGTGAAGGTCTGGAGCATTACTGCATTATAAGCAATGTATCTGACGGAGCACTTCTGGAAATGGTCATATTTTGAGATAGTTCTTCAAAGTCCTGGACAGATATCAAAATTGATGCCATTTTGGTTTTTCCTCTTCTTTCTAGTGTTATGGTTAACAGCTATTCATTTCCTCCAATACTCTTGCTTAGGAGTGCTGCAGATGCAAAAGGTTTGTGTGCATTTGAGACAGAATAAGATTTTGGAAGAGATAACCTTTGGAGAAGTAGGCATACAACAGAGACTTGAAAAATCCCCTGTGCTAAAATAATTGGAGGTTGAGGGGAGTATTAGGGACTAAGTATCATCTATCCTTGCCTTGTTTGTATTCTCTCCTAGGAATTACTTGACAAAAGATATACCATAATCTGAATAAAATTCACAATTTTACCTGACTTCAGTCGAATAGCTCTGTCCCAAGACAGTTCTAGTTCCTTATATGATGACTTCAGTAAAAGTCATTTAACAGCAGTATGTTTTTACTTCACCAGAATCGTGTTAGACCTCGATTGTCTCCCTCTGACAAATGTTTCACTTACTGTAGTTGTGGTACTAAACAGCTACTAAAATGTTCATCCCTACAGATGATTTAATTTTAATTTCCAATAGGACTGTAGCATAGGTTGTCTGTTCAGCTTGTATTATTGTGTGATTTGTTACCAGCACCTTCAGTGCTGTCTTGGCACACAGAGTTGGTAGAAAGATGGTGCAGTGAGAGGTGGGTAGTTAAAGGTTGCATAGATGCAAGAGCTGATAGAAGAAGGTTGCCTAGCTATTTGAGTAGCTGGTGTGCAAATAAAAGTGCATATGATGACGTGTAGAGTGTAGGTAAGCCACGTATCTTTATTAGGATATGGTAAAGCTGTCTATCACAAATGAAAAAGCACTGAGAATAGGTCATGTGAAGCTGGTGTCTCTGGTAGGAAATGAAAAACTTGGATGTGAGTTGAGAAAACAATGAGCACAGCCAGACCTATCACTTTGGAGACATAGTCAAGCACAAATATCAAGCCTGAGGATTTCAGGCTTGATTAGAAGATTGGTTTTATGTGATCTTTTTCTTTTTAATAAACACATGAAATGCAAGTAAATACAGAAATGTTTCAGTGTAGTGCGTGACAAATATATTTCATGGCATTATCAGATCAAAAGAAAAAGGCACACAATTATTTCTTTGCATTCCTAGTCTGAGGAGGAGACTGGGAGTGACAGTTCTTTAGAGTCTGTTTGATGTGGTAAATAACTAAAATTATTTTAAATATTTTTGAAAAATCATTTTTCTTACAAAGCACCTGTTTCAGAAGCAAATGAAGAAATGCAACTTCAGAGAAATGATGAAAATATAATCTGTATGATTTCGGTGCCAAGGAAACCTATCTGGGTTGTGTGCCTTATCAAGACAGCCCTAGGCTCAAGATATTTATGTCCTAGATTGCTCCAGAGATGGAAAATATGAATTGGCATTATTCCATTTTTACAGAGGTAGGAATGGTAGCAAAAAACAAGCTTGTAATTTGCTGGGAAACAGAAGGAAACTGTGACAAGAGTTGTGAAGGAAATCCAAATGGCTGAGATCTCCTCACCTTGGCATGCCTTTGCCTCATGAAGATCTTGAAATGAAGTCAGGATTGAGTTTATCACTTCCAGAGTGTGACAATGTCTTGAAAATGTCTTCTAGCTACAGCTCTCCCATGCCTCTGTATATCTGAGCTACACTTTTTCTGTATCTTCTTTGAAACTCATTTTTCTCTCCAGTTGTAAGGACTAGTTAGTGACTCCTTTGTTGGAAACACGACCATATGGGTGAGACTCTGACACAAACAATTGCCAAGACAATTAACCAAAAAGTTATAATTAACAGAGGTTTGCCTGCTTCCAGGCTAATCAACTTGCAGTATTGATTGAACCTGCTGATTATGTACAAAAGTACTTAACTAGCAATTTTGGCCTACACTAAACTTTCAACTGTTCAATACCAGTATTTATTACACACCACAGCTCTTCAAGCTAGATTTCATACTCAAAGGACTGCCAAAGATAGTTGTCATGAGCAGATTTTGTGTGTGTGATCTTCAATAATGTGGATTGCCTGAGAAAATATGATAGACCCCTGAAAGTCATGACTTCATAACTCTGACTTCTGCTTGTTATTTTCAAGAGGGCAGGATGTTCTTCTGTCAGCTCTAAAAGCTGAGAAAAACTTTGCCTGATATTTCAAAGAAGNCTTTGCCTGATATTTCAAATGTTCTGTCCATATTGCATGTTCCTCACTTCCTCCTTCATATCCTTCCAGAACCTTGGTGTGCAAAATCCAGCCACTAAAAATTGGCTGTACTCCATCAGCTACGATGGAAAGTAACCTTTGTGAGTTACCAAAAGCAAAGTGAGCATTTGTTCATTTATTGTGTGCAATTATTGATGAGAAAAAAGATTGTTTTCTAAATAGGGATAGAGCCAGGACTGGATGTCTTTGTAGCAGATCAGGAATTTTCCATGAAGATCTGAACTTCCTGTACACTGTGGTTTATGTTTTAATTGGTGCTATGAGGGAACTGGAATTTCACTGTGGCAGTAAATTATGTGATTTGGAAATTAATTTTTGCTGGCAATAAGATTCAGATGTTGATGTTTCTCAGGAATGAAAGCGTTAGTTCAGGGACAACATTTTTAGCTCAATACAACATTTTTAAGCATGTCAGGTTTTGGGAGGGGTTTCACTTGGTTTTAGTTTGGTTTGTTTGGTCTGGTGTGGTTTTTTGTGTTTTTTTTTTTTTAAGAAATTTCTATCAACATGGATACATTTCTGTCTAATGTTTCTATCTCTCTGGATGAATTAACATTTCTGAAGGAAAACACATCATGCAAGATTTATTTCTTGAATGTTTCTGGTGTTGAAACTTGTTTTTCTTTCTTCATCTGTAGAAGATGAGCTTGTGTAGCCTATGAATGTGCTTTGAATAAAGGGCAGCAAGTAGTTACCCTACCCCAGAGGAAGAAATGGGAAAGAATTAATCTCAGCAACTCCCTGTCTCTTTCCTGGCTGTGACTGACACCTTTTGCTGAAGTTATTTCCAGACACACTGGCCACTGTGTCATCATTCAATTTANAGTGTTATTCACTACACCCAATGTTTGCCTCGCTCTCTGTCATTTCCAGTTTCTGAGCTCATGGTCTATAGCCTGTTAGTGGCCTCCAAGAATGTTGACTTTGTGGTTTACATAATCAAGTTTCAAGGTCATCCAGTTTTTCCACTTTGGTATTCTGATCATCCTCTATTAACGATGCTTTTCAACTTAATTAGAGCACTCCCACTTTTGTGTCATGATTCTTAATGAAAATAAGTAATCCTGAAGGAATTCCACTACTAATGTTTCTAGAACAATAGTTTTAAGACAATCTGTTGTTGTATTGCCTTTGGCGAGCTANCCACTGTGTCATCATTCAATTTATCTCACAAGGTAAACCACATTAATAATCCCACCCTTTAGAAAAGTGTCCACAATGCTTTTATTTACCTCTGGTAAAAAAAATACCTAAGGTATAAAGCTTTATATTATCAAAAATTGACATGTAGTTTTCAACAGATGTTTAACAAATACCCTCATTCAATTACTCAGTTGT
Organism: Brachypteracias leptosomus; assembly: GCA_013401335.1. Classification (NCBI taxonomy): domain Eukaryota; kingdom Metazoa; phylum Chordata; class Aves; order Coraciiformes; family Brachypteraciidae; genus Brachypteracias; species Brachypteracias leptosomus. The sequence continues at coordinate 2,748 of VYZX01009694.1, read as the reverse complement.
CCTCTCAGTGTCAATAACCAATAATAATAGAGCTGTAGTGATTCAGTAGTGATGTCATTCCATTTATTATTGCTTTCACTAGAACACAAGACTTGTTGCTGGCAAAGACATCTTCTGCCACTGAACCCAGCCTGTGTTATTATAGACAGCAATGCCATATAATTCCCTTAATAAATTTATTCATGTCTCTCTTAAAGCTGTTTACCCACTGATACTCTTGGAAGCGAATTCTACAATCTTACTAAACTATTGGGTAGGAAATGTCTGCTAATTTACAATTTTAATTTATTCAAAGCAAGCTTATGTCAATGTATTAATGGTCCCAAATTATCACTTAATTTAAATAGCTCCTTTAGCTCTTCTTTCTCCTTGGAGATTTATTTTCTCCCTGTGATGTATTTATAGGGATCAGTTCTAGAATCTCCTAGATTGCCTTATGTTAGAGCAAAAAGGACAAACTCTTCTAT
>VYZX01009693.1:0-10648 GCA_013401335.1 Brachypteracias leptosomus | reverse complement strand
GTGTCTGTACGTAGGTGGAGATGTGCCTACTTGTGTAGGGAGGTTGGGTGAGATGACCTCTAGAGGTCCCTTCCAGCCTAAAACATTCTATGATTCTGTGAATTCTTGTTTTTACACTGTCCAAATATGGCAGATGTGTTTTTGTGCCTGGGCCAATGCAGCTTACGTTATGTCTGATGATTTTAGTGAAGTTATATGTGTAACAGAGGTATAAAGGAGGCTAATACTCTGCAATAAGTAATTCTCCAGGTTTTCTAAGGTGTGGATTTTGGACACTGAGATGGCAGTTTTCAGAGAAAATAAAATAGCAGGGGCAGATAGAAATAGATTTCCAGCATGAGGTGGATGTTGCTATGGCTTCAGGCACTCACAACATGCCAAATGTACAAAGTTACCATCTGTTCTATTGATCTATTGAGGAATAGGATATGATTAGCTTTAATATCTCTTTGACTACCAACTACTCCTCTCAAATTTCTAGGCTACAACTTCCTATAGCAAATATAAGTAATTTTGCTGCGGATGATGTTCCACCATGTGCAGCCACACAATATATGCATACTCCAATGGAAACATACTTTTGGCTCGTTGGAGCCTGGGGCCTGAGGAATAGTTAGTATTTCTTTTTTTTTTTTTTAGTCTCCTAAACTTCTGCAGGAAATGTCTTACTTCAGGTGGCTGATTTGCTGAGAGCCAAATAAGTCACACTGTTGAGAACAGGCTTATAAATTAATGTTTTCTTTAAACAATAAAAAATGTCATGATATCACTGTGCAAATTTAGTAGAAGCCAGAGACAATTTGTGAAAGTGTGCAAACATGATACAAAGCCCACCTGTTTTCAAATACCAGCTACAGCTTCAGGACATCTTATTTTTTAAATTACTGAAGATTGGATCAAGTAGAAAACCAGATTCCAGCACTCTAGATAACCAACAGGTTTGGAAAATTAAATCAGTTAAACAGCAATTAGTCTTTTTCCTGTATTTGTAGGGCTATAGGCTGAGGATAACATATTGCCCTTTAACCTTATGGTTGAGAAGCAATATTATATAATGCTGCCACCTGTAATTTGGATGAACTTTTTTCCTAACAGTTCCTATAGAAGGGTGATTCTGGAAAACTTCATTACAGTTCTTTAAACTCTAGCAAAATACAATGTCTTTGCAAGCAAGTTTCATCATGAAGCAAGACTATACTGCTTATGGCAAGAGAGACTATTGCGTGTCACAGAGGATGCCAGCCAATAGATTACAGGGATGAGAAATAATTACAAGAACTAGGCAAACTGAGGGAGAAAAAAAACCAACAAGCGATGTTGGAGAAGAGTCCTTTAAAGCCTTCAAAAAATATTTCATCATCGGACATCCCAGTAAAGAAACAGCAGTTCTTGTGCAAATCTCATGAGCCTCGCTGGTAACCTACATCTGAGCACAGTATTTGTGATAAGCTGAAAACAGACAGACATATGCAGAGTAGCTAGCTGTATGGAGCAGATATGATGCTGCTATGTATTTTATTTAAATGTGTTTTTTAGGAGGCAATTCCTACATTATGAGCTGAATGCTGATGACAAGAATGTATTCGTACATCTCTCAGTAATTACAAGCTACTGCATGAAACTATCAGCATTAACATAGAATAACAATGTTACAGATTGACCTCTGGAGGTCATCTGGTCCAATCCTACTGCTCAAGTTGGACCATTTAGAGCCAGTTGCCCAGGACCATGCCCTCAGTAAGTTTGCAGATGACATCAAATTGAGTGGGAGGGTCAATCTGCTTAAAGGTAGGAAGGCTCTGCAGAGGGATCTAGACTGGCTGGATCAATGGGCTGAAGTCAATTGTACGAGGTTTAACAAAGCCAAGTTCCAGGTCCTGCACTTCAGTCACAACAACCCCATGCATCACTACAGGCTTGGGGAAGAGTGAATGGAAAGCTGCCTGGTGGAAAAGGATCTATGATCTATGATTCTATGATCTGGGGGCGNGTCATGGTAATGTTGGGCTGACAGTTGGACTTCATGATCTTAGAGGTCTTTTCCAATCTTAATGATTCTATGTTTATATGATTTCTAGGCAACTTGTTCCAATTCTCAGCCACCCTTACTTGGAAATAGTGTTTTTCTGATGTTCAGAGGGAAACCCCTGTGCCTCTGGTCCTATCACTGGGCATCACAGAAAACGGCCTAGTTTTGCACCCTCCCTTCTGGCATTTATACACGTTAATAAGATTCTACCTGAGACTTCTCAAAGCTAAAGAGTCCCAGCTCTTTCAGCCTTTCTTTACAGGACAGATGCTCCAGTCCAATGCATTTGTGGCCCTTCATTGGCCAGTCTCAAGTAGCTCCACATCTCTTTCCTGCTAAGAAGTGCAGAACAGTACACAGTACTCCTGGTGTGGCCTCCCCAGTGCCGAATAAATGGGAACAACTCTCATGACCTGCTGCCAATACTTTCTCTGATGCATGTCATGATCCAACCAGCCTTCTTTGTGGCAAAGTCATATTGCTGACTCATATTCAACATGATGTCTCTTGGGACCCTGAGGGCCTTTTCTGACAAGCTGCTTTCCAAACAAACAGACCTCAAGGGTTGTTCCTCCTGAGGTGCAGGACTTTGCATATCCCTTTGTTGAACTTCATCAGGTTCCTGAAAGACCATTCATTTCTCCAGCCTGTCAAAGACCCTCTGGATGGCAGCATGACCCTATCAGCCACTCCTCCCAGTTTGGTATCCTCAGTAAATGTGCCCCATCACACAGATCATTAATGAAGATGTTAAATAATATTAGACCTCACATTTACCTCTGAGACTTACTACTAGTTACTGGCCTCTAACTAGACCACGTTTCACTGAGCACAACCCTCTGGGCCTGGCCATTCAGCCTGTTTTCAACCCATCTCACAGTCTGCTTACCCAGCCCATACATCAACAGCTAATCTATGAGGATCTTATGGAAGACAGAGTCCAGGTGGACAATATCCACTGCTCTCTTCTTGTCTACCAGGCCAGTCATATCATCATAGATATTTATCAGATTGGTTAAGCATGACTTCCTCTTTAATCCATGCTGACTACTCTCACTCACCTTCTGGCCATTAACATGCCTGAAAATTGTTCCCATTGTTTAATTGCTCCATCACCTTCCCATAGATCAGGGTGAAGCTAACTGGCCTGTTTTTCTCTGGGTCCTCTTTCTTGCACTTCTTGAAGATAGGATTTACATTTGCTTTCCTCCAGTCTTCAAGTACTTCTCTCAGTTCCATGATTGCCATGATTGATTAAAGTTTATCCAGAACGGCCTCTCAGTTCCATCAGGCAGCTCCCTCAACACTCATGGGTGCATTTCATCATGGCCCATAGATTTACACATGTCCAGTCTTCTTAATATTCCTTGACCCAATCTTCATCCACCAAGTATACATCATCCTTGCTCCAGGCTTTCCCTCTGGCTTCTGGAAGAGTCTTTCTAGTAAAGACTGAAACAAAGAAGAAATTCAGCGCCCCAGCCCTTTCCATGTCCTATGTAACCAGGCTCCCTGTAGCACTAAGCGATTGTCCCACATTTTCCCCAGTCTTCCTTTTATTGCCTGTATTGTAGAAGTCCTTCTTGTCTTTGACATCCCTGGCCAGATTCAATTCCATTTGATCTTTAGCTTTCCTATCTTCATCCCTGGTTACGCAGACAATGTTTCTGTGTTCCTCATAAGTTACCTGTTTTTTCTTCCACTTCCTGTATGCTTTCTTCAGTTTGTCTAGGAGCTCTTTATTCATCCATCCCATCCTCCTGGTATTTTTGCCTGGCTTCAAGTTTATTAGAATGGAACTCTCTAGAGCTTGGAGAAAGTGATCCTTGAATATCAACCAGCTTTTTTAGGCCTCCTTTTCTTCCAGGACCTTATTCCATGGTACTCTTCTGAGCAGACTTTGGCCTTGCCAGTCTGCTCTCCTGAGGTTTGGGTTTGTCAGCTTGCTTTTCATGCTCCTCCCTGCTCTAAGGATCCTGAACTCCACCACGTCGTGGTCAGCGCAGCAAAGACTGCCTTTGATCTTCCAATCCCCAGTGAGTCCATCCTTGTTAGTGATATGTGGTCTAGCAGGCCACCTCTCCTTGTGTGCTCATCTGAGGTTATCGCCCATGTATTCCAGGAATCTTCTGAATTGCTTATGTCCTGCTTGTGTCCTCCAGTAGGTATTGAGGTGGTTCAAGTCCCCCATGACTACCAGGGCCTGCAAACATGAGGCTGTTACTGTCTGTCTGTAGAGAGCCTTATCCACTTGTTCTTCCTGGTCAGGTGGCCTATAGCAAACATCCACTATAAGGTAATCTTTACCTGTCCTCTCTTTAAACCTAACACATAAACTCACAGTTGGCTGCTCATCTATCCCATCCATCCATCCCATGCTCTCAGACCTCCATGCACTTCAGCTTCTCTCTCACATAAAATACAATTCCCCTTCTCTATCTTCCCATCTTGTGCTTCCTAAAGACCCTCTATCCCTCCATTGCAACATTCCAGTCATACTCAATCCATTTCAAGACTGACACTGAAACAGATATCACAGACATCCCAGAGCAGTTTCCAGGCATGGAATTTGTCTTGAATGTCAATTGAGAAAATGACACTCAGATCAGAGTTGAGTCCTATACACACTATTGGAATGATGCACGAGCAGCTGCTGTACAGGAATATGTCTGCACAGGAAGATTTTATAAAATCAATAGATTTCAGTGGTCAAAACCAAGCCAAAACCAAAGAAAATGACTAGAAATTCGGTGTGGTCAAATCTCAAGTGGTTTAAACTAAACCTAAAGATAAGCTTAATTCAGGAAATTCCAGAGATAAATCTTTTGTCCATTTCCTTGTCAATGAATTTCACTATGATTATTTGCACAGAGGATGGTGAGTACTTAAAGAACACTAATTTACCTACAACATGGGAAGATGTGAGTCTGTGAAGACAGATTCCAGTGCTATATCACTGATGATGATATTCATCCTGGCAAAATTACAGGTGGGGCCATCTGGAGAATGGCCAGACCTTCTAACATCCTAGTGCTGTCATCTAGGGGTGACAACTGTTTTAGGCCTGTTAGTACCCCGTATAGCTCATAACTTAGTATTTTTGCATATGTTTTTACACAAAAGCTTAGCATGCAGTGGGAGCTAGCACAAAAGAAAGCTTTCCTTCAGGCCTGAATTCCTGTTCAGACGTTTTCACTTTAGTGAAACCAGCAATTGTCTTGGGCAATATGACATTATGAAGTCTGGGAACTGTTCTGATCAAATAAGAGAATAACAAGGTGAAATCCACAGCATAAGTATAAGGGACAGAAAAGGTATACTCCTATAGAAAAAGGTATAAGAGATCACTTATATATATCAACGTTATCAAGATTCCATCAACAGTCTGACAGACTGGCTGACAGATTTTCTTGTCAAAGTATCTCTCCTGCAAAAAGATTTGGATGACTTAAGGATTTTTTAAGGATACTTTAAAAATTTTCCATAAACCTAGATGACCCATCATGATACCTACTGCTTAGGAGCAGCGACTAATAGCTAGGGAAATGGTGCTGTGGTCAGAACTGGTATCCTGGTTTGAGTTAGAACCAAAGCAGTTCTGTTCAGAGATTTTACTTTTCATCTATGTCTCTGCTGAGGTATTCCATCCCATATACATCATATTCAGTACAAAGCTGAGGGATCATGAGGGTCTCCATCTTTTTCCTTTCAGGGCCTTCTTTTTTGCCTTCAATGGACCCATCCTTTCCCTTTGGCCTTCTGCCTTCTCGGCCCTGACTTTGATCCCAATTCATGTGTTCCTGAACCCAGCTCCTGAACCTGGTTCCCATCTGCTGCTGAGCTCAGTCTGTGATTTTCAGTGCCTGCTCCACAGTTTCAGTGGTGACGGTGACATAATTGCCATCAGTGGGAGGTTGGGTTCAATACCGGTTTTGTATATATTTGTATATATTCAATTTTATTATTATTATCTTCATTAAAACTGTTCTAATTTTCTAATCTGGAAGCCTCTCTCTCATTCCCTTCCTCTCCCATTGGGGAGCAGATGGGGCCATAAGTCTTTCTCCCTTATCCTCTTTCTCTTCCTGTAATCAAGGGGGGAGAGGGGGGGAGAGGGGTTAACAGAGAACATCTGTTGTAGGTGGATCAACCCTAAATCTCAACAACTGGTCATCATTTCACTAACTGCAATAGGTAAGACTTCAATTAAAATTTATTCAGCTCAGCAAATTTCCTAAACACATCTGCAGCTTGCCAGGTTCTTCCAGAAGAGGAAACCTTTCAGAAGTACCTAAATACACATGTAAATAAAATAGAGAAGGCACTAGTCAGCTGATTAAGGGTTACGTCTTGCTAAGCCTTATTATCATATAGGTTGCAATACTCCAAAGCCTGTAGTGTGGGTACCAGCACATTGCTACATACAACACTTGTATTCACTATATTGCCTGGTAATCATATTTTCATCAGACTTTAAGAGTACACCACAATGACTGTTTTTCCTGATGGTTGAACCTGCCAGTTGTAAACCACTTGACATGAAATTATGAAACTGGAATGGATATCTGGTGAAATCTTACTACCAACCAGATCTCTAAGCTGTTTCATTTTCTTAAAGCAGGAATTTGTCTTCTCAAGAGAAGAAACAGGATGTAGGGGTAGGTAGAAGGAGAATGTCTGCTCCTATGAGACAACAAAAAACTAGACCAACTACATTAACAAAGACAATAATAATTCATGAAGCTATCAAGAAACTGAAGGCAAATTGGGATCTTGCTACTGAGAAAGATGTAAATCTGAGGTCCAGGATGTTAGAGAGGCGTCAAAGCAAATGGATGACAGGGAGAGGGATCAGGTAGGAGCAAAGTGAGGGGTAGAGAGAAAGGGGTCCAAGAACGCAAAGTGTAAAATGGGGCCAGTCTGTACTCGTCTGGCTGAGTCCTGGGCCTGATAACCATAATCTATCCTATCTTCTTATATCTTCTGATTAAAATTTTTCTTAACTATCTCTCTGTTTAGTCTCACTTTTCATCTTGTAGGAATGTGTGGACTAAGTGAGGCTTGTGTGTATGACTGAAATTTAGTGACAACTACTTGAGTCAGGCTAGGGTTGTAGGCAGCCCTGTCCTGGTGTCAGCTACTGGAGCGAATGGGAGCCTTTAACCTTCAGCTACTGGTGTGGGAATGGTACGTGTCCCCTGAAATCAGCTACCAGGGGACTAGTGTGAGTCAAGTGAATGAGGGGTGCAGCACTGGTGGCTGAAAGAGTACTGTGGGTTACAGCCATATGCCTGGTGCTAGCTGCTGGGAAAGGTCTCACTGTAACTTCCCCAAACCTGATGTGCATGAGGTGTATGTGTATATTCAGAGACAAACTTTGAGCTGGACTAGCTGATGAGCTGAGGAGACCCAGGTTTAAATCAGGGTATTGGGTAGGAGGAGGGTCACTGTTAGTAAGCCCAAGAACATCTGGGAGTGTGGAGTCCCTGTGGGACAAGGGTGTGAGTGCCATGTGTTTGTTACCAAGCATTGAGCTGGACCAGCCAGAGAGTAACATACTCTTGGGGTGGCTAAGAGGGACAAGTGGCCGTACCAATACTTAGAGAGATACGCAAATGCACTTTTGCTTGTGAACTGAGTGTCAAAGGTATGCTGCATTAGTGTATGTTGCCTCCACCAGCCTAAGAGGAGGAAGGGACTTGCCTATCTGTGCTTGTGTTTTATGTGAGTCCTGTCTGTAGGTGCTGTTGAAGGCAGTCTCTTGTCTGTGGCAGCCTGTGAGCTGCTTTGTCATGGGACTAATTTTAGAACCAATACCATGGTTACTTTGGTTTTTTAGACTCAAAGTTGGAAAGCTTGGTAAATCTTGGTGGCTGGAACATTCCAGACTTGAGCATACATGTAGGACCAAGACAATCACTTCATACCTGCCCCGGGGGCAGAGTCAGTGGGATGAATTGGCTGGGCACTCCCCAGACACATTCTTAATTTCTGAATACTCTGGATAAGGGCCAATGAAAGACCTCAGCCCAAGTGGGGAAAAGCCAAGTTAGCTTGACAAAATGAATGGCTGAAGTAAAAAAGTACTGACTAGTACTGACCAAAGTCAATAATTCTATGTCCCTATAAATATAGACCCTAAAGTAAGGCCCATCTGAACTCTCTGCGATCTCAGCAGACTGAGTTTTGGCATCTACCCCTGAGCTGGGACACCTCTCAGGCCAGAGCATGACTGCTCGCTGTCAGAGTCGAGGGGAGCAATCAGCTGAGGTGCTGTTTCCATGTGAAAGGGTAAATACAGGAAGAAGAAAGGTCTAAAGGTTTCACCCTAGATGTCTACAGAAAGTGTAAAAGTACATCCACTAGCTTCCTAAGGTGTTAATAATATACCTTGCAAAGATCGGAAAAGCACAGAAAGATGTACCACAATAATTAAAATAAAATGCACATCATATTTTCTTGGTTCTGGTATTTCTGGATAATAAAAGTAGAAGAATATTTATACTGAGCCCAAAAACAAAACCCAAAGAGCTTTATCTTCTTTAGTCATTCCTGAATAATCCATAACAGGAAGAGCATAAAACCAAGTAAGCACAGAATAGTAATTCTCCTGCTATACCATCCTGGGTTCAGCTAGGATAGGGTTAATTTTCACCAGGAGCTAGGTGGGGGCCACAGCCCAGATAGACAACCAAACCAGGTAATGGGATATTTGATACCATTCTGATGTAATGCCCACTATATAAGGGCAGGAGTGTGCTGGGCAAAGTGAAGTTTCTGACAGTTGAAGCTGCAGCAGGGATCTGGTGCAGGCTGTGCCTCGGTGCAGCTTTAGACTGACCAGTTGTTTTATATTATTTAATTTATATATCGTTTCATTACTATTACTCTTATTATTGTTGTTACCGCTCCTTTTGTGTTGTTCTATTAAATTCTCCTTAGATCAACTGACAGAGTTTTGCCTTTTTCTCCCTACTCTCCTTCACACCCCACTCAGGGTGGGAGGAGGTAGGGGGTGAATGAGCAGTCACATGACGTTGAGCTCTAAACCACAGCATACACTGTGTGTTTCAAGACTTCCTAAGACAAAAATTCTATCCATATGCTTGTGTTTAACAATGCTTAATGGATATTTTTCTATACATTTCTATTGTTCACTTCTCCTTTTGTCAAATACAAGATCTTGTAGTATTTATATGAAGAAATATTTCCTTTTGCTTGTTTATCCTGCTGTTCAGTCCTTTTAGTTGCTACAACCTAATCATTATTCTTTATACATCTTTGTGTCATTCACAACTTCATGCATTTCACAATATATTTCAACCACACTTTAAAATTTTATCCAACATTGTATTCCCTCAGCCATTCTTGTTACCCTTTTCTGCTTTTACTCTCTTATTATTGCACTGTGTATGAATGGGCTTACCAGAAATGCATGTACTTCTGAAGATGCAGGCTCAAAATCACTTTATATAAAGACAGAACTTTGTTTTCTAATCTTATCCTAGTAAATTCCAACATCCTTTTATCCTTCCTGACCATATCTGAAAAGCAAGGTGACATTTTTAGAGAATGTTTAATTCTAAGATCTCTTTCTAAAGTACTATTTAGCTAGCTTAGATCCTTTCTTAATCTTTTTCTTTTTTTTTTTTTAAAAATATATCTCAGGCATTGTCTGACATTCCATGAGCATAAGTGAAGTCTTGACCAACACTCTTATGCAGGAGGTGTTCAGTTCCTAAGAATCCTTTTGTGTCTGTTCTGCTCGCCCCTTCCTCACTGGGATTGCTGCTGAGTCTGCACCTCTCTGTGGCTGCTACAACTCCGCATGGCTCAGGAGAAATCCAGCAACATCCGAGGATCCGTGTTGTATATATTTGTATATATACCTTCCCTTGTTACCTCTGTATATTTCCCTTCCTCTGATATCCCTTTTGTTACTCCCTGTTAAAAGGTGTAATCTTGATTTCCAACTTTGTGTGAGGCCTTTCTTCCTCCCCTGGGAGGGAAGAGGGGAGGAGGAAGAGGGGGGAAACAAATCTGCTCCATGGGGGGTTGCCCTGAGCCTTAAAGGGAGACAGAAAATTGGTGTCCCAATGTGGGGCTTGAACATAAGAGATTTTTTCTTAATTATAAAAACCTATCAAAGTTGGAAAATAGGACGAATGTCTTTCCTGAGGTTTATGATGTATTATACATTTATGCATCTCCTTTCTAGTCATCTGGCCTCCCTGGTTTCATACCACTTGCTATGGATGGTTATGAATGCTGGAATAACATGGGTTAAATCCTTGCCAGGACGCTTTATGTCTCATGTTTTAGACACATTCACCATGAGAAACTCCTCTGCTCCTGTCTCTGACGAATGTTTCATCCCAGAGCTGCAGTGCCCCGGAAGAGGGTGGTATCATGTGGTATTTCTGCTGTCTCTATGTCTGAATGCATTCTTGATCCTGTTGTTTGCCTGGCAGACTTTTCAGGCTTTGCGCAGCAACACGGCCGCTTTAAAAGTCACTGCCATTTAAGAGCACCTTCCGCGCCGGTGGCCCCAGGCCCTGACTCAGCAGCTCCGGCAGCCCCAGGCCCAGTCCCCACAGCACCGGCAGCCCCAGGCCCCGA
>VYZX01009692.1:0-44233 GCA_013401335.1 Brachypteracias leptosomus | reverse complement strand
ATTCTATGATTCTATGTGGTGCAAACCCCACCTCTCCCCTGGTCCTGTCATACTCCAGTACCCAGTGAGCAGCATGAAGGTTTGGCATCAAACTTCCCATTGATACTTGGCACCAAGCTCTCCATGGCCAGGAAGCAGTCAGAGATCTCCCATGGCTTGAAACAAAACATCTCATGGTGTCACCAGTCAAACTATCTCCCCGAGTCCCAGTGATTTCAACCATGCTACAGCTACAGATCCCTTGGACCCCAAATAACCTGCTTGGTTCCATCTCCTCTAATGGCTGCCTGCCTCTTTGTAATGAACGCTTTATAAATTTAAGACACCCAAGGGCAAACATAAAAGTTTAAATAAATAGAAAAATGCACACAGCAGAACATAGAGGGACTTTCTCCTTTTTTGGAGGCACAATCTAAATGGGAAACATTCTGTTAAAAGTGGAGATGTTCCCCAGAGGACTTCTAAACATGGCCTGCTGCTCTTATCAGAGGATTAATTTGGAAGGAGCATAGAGCCCCAAAGAAATGTGCACCTGGTTTAAAACTGCTGCATCCATTAATACCCACTGGTGCTCACTGGATTACAGGTAAAATGAATGGTTCCACTAGGTGGAAATGATATTTCAGTGTGAGCAGCAACACATTAAAATATTCCTTTCCTTTCTGAAATAAATTGAAGCCTGATACCCAGAGATTATGAATGGTTCTATAAACATAATTGCTCAGTATCTTTCAATCACAAGGAAAATGTAACCAGAAAAACACATTTACTGAAGTCTGGATGGTCTCTGCAGACACAGCTCGTTGCTGGAGGCATCACCCATATAATTATTGGAGGGAGGCAGAGGGGAGAAGCCATGAGTTTCCCAAAAGATTTCTGGCTTTGTACCACCAAAACTTCTCACTCTTCATTTCCACTGCCACTGGCCATTTTGACCATTATATATCCTAGTACTGGTGGTCATGATGGGCAAGGAAAACATAACAGCAGTCACTGGAATTTGTTTTTAATGGAGTACTGGATATGCAAGACCAGGAATGTCTTAAACTTTCTCTGTGTTGTTGTGTCCAGCTGATTTGTATCAGCTTAAACTGTCAGGTTTTGAGGGGAACTGGAATGCAGAGGTCCCTGCAGTAAGGGCTGTGGTGTCCAAGAGCTGCAGGGGGGTTTGTATGAGCCACTCCAAAGGCTTAGGCAGGGGAACAGGCAGGAACTGTGGGACCAGGGCCTGGGAAACGGGCTGGGCTGGTCTCTGTGCTATTGGCAGAGCCAAAACCATGGAGGCAGCAGATCTGACCTATACCCACATGAGATCTTTACTGGGATCTTCTGACAGAGCCTGTGCTGCTGTTCCTGACTGACTCTGGCTTTCCAGCCCCAATGTGGACATCAACCCATTTCCAGAGAGAAAACATCCTGGAGCTTGGACCTTTCCAGGGATTTCTGATAAAATGCACGGGGTCAAAGCTTTCCCTCACCTCCTATCCTTCCTGGGAAACTACTGCAGAGAGGGAGCTGAAAAGTAAGTGGAGAACTAGATACGAACGAGAAGGTCAGGCTGGGGTATGGTATATAACAGGCATGGCCTCTCCTCAGCATCCTACCACCAAGCCCCACAACAGATAAAGGAGGAGCTTCAAGGTTAAGACTCTGAAGAGCTGCCTCTGAAATAAAAGCCTCTTCTTGTGAGAGGGGGAACTTGACACAGGTAAGTTCAGGGTGACCCACTCTGATCAGCCTTCACTCCCTCCCAGGGCACCGGCAGCAGGAGCATCACAAGAGCTGCAGGAATCACTGTCAGTCATTCCTCACGCAGCTCAATCCGGGAGCTGTGGGACCAGGGGCCAGGCAGCTCCAGGACCAAGCCCAGTGGGGATTTGTCAGCCCAATGGCTCTGGCTCTCCCAACAGCTGGTAACTGTCAGATGAATGACAGGGACAATTGTGCTCCTCTGGGATGCTGCTCTGAGAGCTGTGCTGTGGGAGGAGCATTGATAGCTTGGAGAAGAGGAGGCTGAGAGGAGACCTCATTGCTCTCTACAACTACCTAAAAGGAGGTTGTGGTGAGGCTGGGGTTGGGCTCTTCTCTCAAGGAGCTAATGACAGGACAAGAGGTGATGGCCTCAAGTTGCACCAGGGAAGGTTTAGATTGGACATTAGGAAGAAGTTCTTTACTGCAGGAGTGGTCAGGCACTGGACCAGGCTGCCCAGGGAGGTGGTGGAGTCACCATCCCTGGAAGGGTTCAACAAATAAGTAGATGTGGTGCTTTGGGACATGGTCTGGGGGTCAGGGAGATGTTGGGATGAAGGTTGGACTTGATGACCCTAGAGATCTTTTCCAGCCTAACTGATTCTATGATCCTATGACAGCTATGCAGGCTGACAGTAAGTGTAAGAGTTCCCTTCAGCTGCCCAGTTGGTGGGTACAGTTCTCACCATGGCTGCCCTGAGGTTGGCTCTGCTACAACTGAAAGGTGCTGGGCCACATCCAGAGGGGAAAGAAGAAGAGCAAGGGCCACCCACACTGTTCTGTTTGTCCAGGATCAGCCTCTTCCCCCCCTCCCCATGCTGAGTCATCAGCCACGTTGACCACACAGACTAGACCTTCATGAAAGCTTTAACTGGCACCCTAAGGGGATGGCTAAAGGATGTGATTAACTTTTGTTCATAAGCTCTACGCAGATGACATCCTGCAGCAGCTGACAGTGGATTTGAGACATCCCACCCATTCAGCTCTGGGAACATGAAGATGTAGGAAATCAGAGTCCTCCCCTTCCTCCCCACTGCTGCTGAAGAGGCAGCAGAGCAGTGACACTGCAGCTCTGCCATGTCTCTTCTAGAGGGAGCAGTGAAATCACAGAACCATAGAATGTAACGGGTTGGAAGGGACCTCCAAAGGTCATCTAGTCCACCCCCCCTACAATAAGCAGGGACATCTCTACCTAGGTCAGGTTGCTCAGAACCAAATCACAACCATGCAAAGGTGCAGGGACAACACAGCCCTGAGAGGACCCCGTGTTTCCTCTCTGTGCTAACACCACAAGAACTGACCCCAGTTTATTTAATGTACACTGAGGTTGAATTTTGCCTTGTAAAAAGTTGGCCACTCTGAACTCCCTTCACAGCCACAGAAGAGACAACTCCAAGAGGAGATTAATCCAACCACTTTGAATATCAAGTCTAGGATGAGGAGAGGCTCATCTTTCACATCTTTCCCATTCACAGAATCACAGCATTGTAGGGGTTGGAAGGGACCTCTAGAGACCATCTCATCCAACCCCCCTGCTCCAGCAGGTTCACCCAGAACAGGTCACACAGGAACATTTCCAGATGGGTCTTGAAAGTCTCCAGAGGAGGAGACTCCACAATCCCTCTGGGCAGCCTGTTTCAGGCTCCATCACCCTCATGGTGAAGAAGTTTCTCCTCATGTTGAGAAGGAACTCCCTGTGTTCCAGTTTGTGCCCATTGCCTCTCATCCCATCACTGGGCACCACTGAAAAGAGACTGAAAGAGGCAGCTCATATGACTTAGATGAGCACCTGTCTAGACTGAGAAGTTCCCCAGAGTACAGTAAGAAGCAATAGGGTCATAACATCCATGGCTTGTGTCTCAAGCCAGGAGCCTTGGTGAGCTCACCTGTGCCTCCCAACGCGCACCCTCCATGAACAGCCCGTGGACATAGGCCCCTTCCCGAGGAGGACTGGCAAAATCTTCTCTGGTCTTTTTGGTCACGTCACACTGCAAGGTCATCTTGTCCAAAGGCCACTGGTTCTTCCGGGCTGCGGACTGCATGATGGCTGTCAGGAAAGACTGGGGGTTGAAGAAGCCAGCAAGCCACACTGCCGAGGGTAAGGAGAAGTCTCCCGTCCAGGCCTCCAGCTCCTTGATGCGAGCGAGGAGGTCAGCAAACCATGAGCCCAGGCTGGCCGTGGAAGGGTAAGCCTTCTTCACCCAGGACTCAGGCACCATGTCCAAGAAGAGGGCGTTCTGCAAGTTCTCCATGGCACTCGTCATGGTCAATTCTCCCTGAGTGAGAAAGGGCATAATTAGCTCTGACAACCACTTAACCTGAACAAAGCCTGCTTGAAAGCAGAAGCTGAGCTGGAAGTGTTGAAGAATGTGACACAGTCACTAGTGTTCACATACTGCAGTTCTTCATCAGTTTGGGGTTTTCATGAACACCACCTATTGCATATTCCTCCATCCCCATCTTCCCTACTGAAGAAACTACTCCCTGGAGGAAAAGTTGTGTGACAGGGACAGTGAGCATGGGTGTCCCTCGGCTGTCCCAGTGTTGGTTCTGTTTTCTCTCATTGATTAAAGATCTTTATAACACACCTGCTCTAGTGGGAGGTGTCCCTGCCCATGGCAGGGGGGTTGGAACGAGATGATCTTTAAGGTCCCTTCCAACCCTGACAATACTATGATTCTATGATTTTCAGAGGTTCAAAGTTGCTACTCGTGCTTCTAGGGCAAGATACAGGAGTCTCTTGATGATCTACTCCAAAACTGTCCAAATGTTTGTTACCATAGAATCATAGAATATTTGGGTTGGAAGGGACCTCCAAAGGTCATCTAATCCAAGCCCCCTACAAGAAGCAAGGATATCTCTAACTAGGGCAGGTTGCTCAGAGCCCCATCAAGCCTCACCTTGAATGTCTCCAGGGATGGGGCCTCCACCACCTCTCTGGGCAACCTCTTCCAGTGACCAACCACCCTCATAGTAACGAATTTTTAACTAGTGTCCAACCTAAATCTCCCCTTTTCTAACTTAAACCATCACCCCTCATCCTGTCACTACAAACCCTTGTGAACAGATCCTCCCCCACCTTCCTCTAGGCCCCTTTCAGGCATTGGCAGGTCACTCTAAGGTCCCCCTGGAGCCTTCTCTTCTCCAGGCTGAACAGACCCAACTCTCTCAGCCTTATGTCAAGTCCTATCCCCCTCCTCTCCTCCACCTCCCCTCACTCCCCTCCTCCTTAATTACTCTGCAGTCCAAGTCCTTCTTTCTGACTTCACGTGATGTCTGCAAATGTTATCACAGTTTTTTTCACAGCAGGGAAACACACACCAAATTAAGATACGATTCAGCCAAGTGAGATACAGAGGGAGGCTTCCTTTTTCCTTAGCCAGCAATTAATTATTGCTAAAGCTTTTAGAACCTCTATCAGTTTCACCCAGGCAGGAGAAGAACTGGACCACCAATGCATGGCCAAAAAGGGCTCTCCACAGCAGTGACAGCAACCCTCTTGAACCTCTGCTACTCTACAGAGGGTCCCCAGTGCCTGCTGGTCTAAAATTCATAAAATTCCTGCTATATCCAGTCGAAATTACATTAAATCTAAGCCAGAGATGCCTGGATCTGATCGTGGTGGACAAGCAGCTGACCACATGTCCTGGTCTGAGTTACAGGGCTGTTGGACTGCCCTGACCCTAAGCCTTGACACCACAAGCCAGCAATGTGTCCCTACAGCAAAGGTGGCCCCCAGTGTCCTGGATGTGTTTGGAGGAGCATTGTCAGCAGCTCTGCTCAGCACTGCTGGGGCCACCTCTGCCACACTGGGTCCAGGGCTGGGATTGCTCAGCCTCAAGAAGAAGTGGATCAGGGGGGATCTTTTCAATACCTCTAAATATCTGATGGTAGGAAGTAAAAAAGATGAAGCCATTTGCTTCTCAGCAGTGTCCAGTGACAGGACAAGAGGCAATGGGAACAAGTTGAAATGCAGGACATTCAACTGAAATACAACTGCAGACTTCATAGAATCATAGAATCAGTTAGGTTGGAAAAGACCTCAAGGATCATCAAGTCCAACCTTCATCCAACATCTCCCTGACCCCTAGACCATGTCTCAAAGAGCCACATCCACTTGTTTGTTGAACCCCTCCTGGGATGGTGACTCCACCACCTCCCTGGGCAGCCTGTTCCAGTCCCTGACCACTCTCCAGTAAAGAACTTCTTCCTAATGTCCAGTCTAAACCTCCCCTGGTGCAACTTGAGGCCACCACCTCTTGTCCTGTCATTAGTTACTTCTTTAGTGCCAGGGTGGTTGAACACTGGAACAAGCAACCCAAGAGGCTGTGGAGTCTCCATCCTTGGAAAATTTCAAAACCAAACAGGGCATGGTCCTGGGCAACCTGATCTACCTGACCCTGCTTTGAGTATGGGGTTGGACCAGCTGATCTCCAGAACCACTAACCTGTGATGCTCAAGCCAAGCAGTTGGCAAAGACAAGATCTTGCAGAAGCAGGCTCAGCTCCTGTGGGTGCAGAATGTCCCTCACATGTTAAATCTCTGCGTGCCCCGTGCTGAGCTGGAGGGGTACAACACAGCCCGGAGCTCTGGAGCCTGGGAGCTGCTGTTGGTCACTGGTTTCCATTATACACACTTGCTTTTTTCCCCTTATCGTTTTGCCAAAATTTATCTGACTTACAATTTCTCTTTGCCTCAGGCTGAGCATTTTTGGAAAGATGAAGTGAACTCAGTTGAGCCATTGCTGAGAAGGAGGGCGAGGGAATTGGGTCAGTCTACTCACATTAAAAAATTCCAACTGTTCTTTCAGAGGACTCCAGTGCCTCCAGCCATGAGGTCAGCAGAGGTGCCCTTTACTGAGGCCACAAAAATCTATAAAGCTTTAGTAAAAGTTGAAATCCTCTTAAAGCAGCAACCCCAATGCTTGCCAGAGCCCAGCCCTTAAAACCTCTCTGCAGGTTGTGCTGCCCGTGCCCTGCCGAGCTCTGATCTGCACATCACACGGACAGGAGGCAGCAGCACAAGATCACAGTCAGACACCCAACCAGGCCATGGGGGAGCAGCAACCAGAGCCCTTGGTGGTGACATCTGGCACAACAAGTGGGAGCAGATCAGTGCTGAGAGATCAAGACTTGGGGTACACCAGCACGCTGGCACCCTTGGCTTAGCAAGCACTTTCCTGAAGGAGCTACATTGCAAAGACACCAGGGGCTGCTGAGCTTGGAGGACACCTTGTGATCAGAACAGAAACCCTCTGAGGGTTTGCTGCTGCAAATGCAATGGTGGATTATTGGAGGGAAGTGGGAGGAGCAGCAGAACAGGGTGGTTCAAATGAAATTCAAATATCCTTCAGTAGGAAAAATCAAAAATAAAGCAACATCTTCAGTCACAGTCAGAGGCTAGGGTCTTTCTAAGGTTCAGCAAAAAACTTGAAAACACCCAAAAGCCATGATCTGAACTATTTTTATGAACAAAAAGAGGGAAATTTCCTGGATCCATGTGTGCCTCTAAGACCACAGAGCATTGCAGAGTTTGATATTGTATTGAAATGTCAGTGCTTAGTACAACAAAGACTGAACCAGGCACCTGAACTAGAGCCAGATGGATGAAGACAGGTTTAAAGTTAAGCAAACAAATTGGGACAGCTCAGCAAGTGAGCACAAACACTGAGCTGCTGGTGACTGCTCAAAGGGCTTGAGGGCACATCTGCCCCAGAGGCTGTGTCCTACCAAAGGGAGGAAGGGTGGGGGCTGAATTCAGGCACTGCAAAAGTCCCCTCTAGCACTTCTGGCTTTAGCACTTGACTTACAACCCTAAATGCTGCTAAACATCCATAATAAAATTCATTTTAGAAACTTCTACCAGCTTCACCCAGGCAGGAGAAGAGCTGGATCATCACTGCATGGCCAAAAAGGGCTCTGCACAGCAGGGACAGCAATGACACAACCCTCCTGAACTTCTGCTACTCTCCAGAGGGTCCCCAGCCTCTGCTGGTCTAAAATTAAGAAAATTCCTGCTATATCCAGTTGAAATTACATTAAATCTGTAATAAGCAAGGGCAGCACCTCAAGGGGATGTGTCCCCACAGCACCTATAATTCAAACCAGAGCTGAGAGCACCTTTGCACTGCTCCCATGCCTGGGAGCCACTGCAGCCCTGGGACCTCCCTTCAGAGTTGTCCCTTCAGAGATCTGTGGTTCCTCATCCAGCAATCCCCTCCCTGGGAGACGTTCATCTCTCATCAGGATGGCCAGGCAGAGGCATGATTAAACCTCTGCTCCAAAGATGACTTGTTAAGAGCAGGGAGCTCCTAAAGGCATCCAACATCTGAACCTGCTGGGTTTCCCCATGGAGAGCAGAGTTCTGGAGGACAGAGAACATCACGTGTACAGAGAGGGTCTTTATTTGAACACTCTGGAAGCTAAAAGCAACAAACAAGGTTAAATGCAAAGGTGGCAGCAGGACTGCTTGCAGTTAGCCCTAAAACCTGAGGAACAACCATAACCACCTTTCAAACTGCACATCACCTCCTGTCACTCCATGGGAGCAGGGAGCAGTCTATTGATTTATTAAATCATCTCCTTGTTCCTTTTTGATCAGCAACCTGCCCTAGTTAGAGATGTCCCTGATTATTGAAGGGGGGTTGGACTGGATGACCTTTAAAGGTCCCTCCCAACCCAAAACTTTCTATGATTCTATGATTTTACATTTGTAGGGAATCTCATCATGCTGGGTTACCTGGTAAAAGGCCCTTTGGGTAATTCCAAGCACAAGGGTGGAACACAAATGAAAAGTGCCTCATTTTGGTGCCTGCCCCGTGCATTTCCTCTTAGGCATCTGGGTTGTCTCACTTTATCTATTACACACTTTAAGACAATTTACTGACCCACCATCAAAGCTCACACAACGAGGGGGGTCTAATCAGAGGAGCTGGCAATGAGCTTCACAATGATTTGACCTCATCAGGGGCCATTGCCATGGATTTGTTATTCAGTAACTTGTTGGCACACAAACTCTGCAGAATCATTGGGGTTCCTTCTTCCTTCATATCACATGGGGCATCNAATGATTTGAGTTTGGGGACACAAGGAATGTTTGGAGAAACCCTCGTTGGTATGTTGTGATCAGCTCTTCATAAGCCCAGGGATGGATAGGTGATAGATGATCTTTAAGGTCCCTTCCAACCCTGACAATTCTATGATCATCTCCCATCTCAGGAGATCTTAGGCACTGAGAGGACCTATGCAATAGGCTGGTCTCTGGCTAAAGCCATGGCAAGACCATGCAGGAAGCAAAAGAGCCTGAGGAGCAAAGAAGAGCACTGGGCACAGCAGGACACTGACAACCACGGGGCCTTCTAATAGTGACAGTCAGATGTATTCTGCACTCCTGGAAAGGTTTTTAAATGTGTGCAAGCTGTCAAATTGATTTAAAGATACCACCCCCGTGATCATACATCATGTCTAGTTTTACTTTCAGGAAACAAATGAATTAGCAAATGGAATTCTCAGGACATCTCAAGAAAAGCCATTTTCAAAGCCTGTGCACTCAAGCATCCTTGTTGGGATCTCCTGTGAGGGCTCAAAGCATCTACAGCAGCCATCTCATATAGTTGTCCAAACACAATTATGCATAAATTTGCATTTCAGATGCTGAATACTAAAGTGTGTCAGAAACAATTCCAGTTACGGGTTTTCTTCCAAAGTACTGGGAGTAATTTTCATTAAAGACCCCCTAGAAGAAATCCTGCCCAGCCTGCAGACATTTCCTCATGATCACCAGCCCATTGTCACCAATTGTTTTCTCAGTTAAGGCTGTTGTCACTTGCTACAGTGAAATTCCCAGCTACCCTTACAAAATTTGGTCCTACTCCATTCCTTTGTAATATTTATTATCCTCATTTTGGAGGCTTTTCCTTCACTGAAGTTACAAAAGAGAAAATCTGGTGCAGAAGCTGCCCTGGGTACATTACCATGTGAGTGTTTCAGCCCAGCCTCTGGTCTCACCCAAGCCATCCACAACAAAGGGCTTTGGAAGACAACATGCCAGTGATGTTTCGATGGCTGCCCGTCCATTGCAATTTCTCTTCCTCTTAATGGGATGTCTCCTATTTTTGGACCAAACAATCACTTTCTGCTACACGGACGCAATGAATTATTCAGGAATTCAAATTAGGCATGACATTTCCCAATCACCTCTTTCAGCAGCTAGCCAGCTCCAACCAACCAGAGCTGCCTCCTCTGCTTTATTTATCCCCTGCTGAGGCTGGTGGTCCCCGGTATGGAAACTCTCCTCCTCCCAGTGCTGCTGCTAAAGATCCCCAATCCCAGGAGCTCTCCCAGGAGCTGCCTGCAGAAGGAGCAATTAAAGAATGATTTGTCTCCCAACCTGAGGGTGAGACCCAAGTGAGGACAGCAGCACTGCCCACAGACAGAGCCAAGAGCAGGACCAAGGGTGCCCTGGCCATGGTGTGGTGCCCAAGGCATGGGAAGGGCCCGGTGGGGGATGCTGGGCAGAGGTGTGGGCCATCAACATCTAACTCAGCTCTGCAGGACCCACATGCAGCCTTTGCTTGCAGGCACAGAACTGCCCACTGGTGGTATCTCAGACCCTTCCAGTTTGTCTCTTCAACAAACACAAGATGAAGAAGCTCTAACAAACAGATATTGCCACTCATCTGCTCTTCAGCAGACCTCAAGTCCTGGCCCTGGGGTGTCTCTGATTCCCACCATAGGCACTGAGGCTGTTGGGACCAACCTGTGCAGTCACCAGAGGTGCCTTTTCTGCAGATACCATCTCACCTGCCTGCCAGGATTTGTGGCAGGGTTTTGGGAGAAATTTGCACCCTCTATTATTACCTGATTTCTGTGGTTTAGTTTATCTGTGGTTTATCTAAGCCACTCATCGCCCCTACCAACATCAAAGAGCTTATTCTTCTCCACACTAAATTTAACTGCTACACATTGTCCCAGCCACAATTATATCTTGCTTGGTGCTGCAGGAGTGAAACATTAAATCACTTCTGTTTACCTGTCTCAGGAAACAGAGCTTTCAATTCCACTGCCTTATGCTAGAAAAGGAAGGAAATGGGTTTCTAATAATTGGCTACATAAATATCAGCCTATTTTAAAGTGGATTGTGCACACTGGGCCACCACGAGGTGTATGTGATGTGGCTCTCTCTTTATTCACGACACCAAGCATCAGAAATGTCTGAGCTACCACAGGGTCACAGGGTGCAGCACAATGTGGCTGGGATTTAGAAGCAACCAAGCCCTGTCCCTGCAGAGCTGCAGTGACCTCAAACCCCAGAGCCAACCCCAGCACCTCTGCGTGCACGTGGCCTTTGAAGATCTCTCCTCAAAGCTGCCCTGAGGAGAGGGTTGGGCTTGTCATTCTGGCTCAGGCAGGTCCTCCTCGCTCACCTGCTGCCTCTGGCTACTAATGGGGTCATACAAAGTAGTTGGAGTTCCTTCAAGGGTGATGGTTCCCAGGCTCTGCAAAGGATTTTTGCAAGCTGAGTGTTTTGGGAAAATGGGACAACAACCCATCATTCAGGAAATAATCATAGAATCATTCAGGCTGGAAAAGACCTTTAGGGTCATCAAGTCCTACCTTCATCCCAACATCTCCCTGACCCCCAGGCCATGTCCCAAAGCACCACATCCACTTGTTTGTTGAACCCCTCCAGGGATGGTGACTCCACCACCTCCCTGGGCAGCCTGGGCCAGTCCCTGACCACTCTGTCAGTAAAGAACTTCTTCCTAATGTCCAATCTAAACCTCCCCTGGTGCAACTTAAGGCCATTGGAACAGGGAATGCCCAGTGACTGATGTCCTTAACTGCTGCCTCAAATGATGAAGTCATCCAGGGAGTGACTTTGTGCTGGTGATGCAGGGAAGGCATTGGGGTGACATTGAAGCCACCAGCTTTGTGCCACAAGCTCCAGGCAGCATTCCTTGGCCTCACTTAGGCCTTTCCAAGAGAGGTACAGCACCTGGCTATGGTGAAGAGTCTTTTGGGATGACAGGGTGAAGGAGAAGTGCTGCTACAGGGCACCAGGGCTGGCTAAGCAGGTCCTCACTCACTTGCAGTGCAGTCTGATCTATGCTCCCCAGTCAGTAGCCCACCAGTTTGTCCCACTGGGAGGGGGTTCAGCAGATGACTTCCCCTGCAGTGGATGCAGCCCCAGAGCACAGCCCTCTTGCACATCCTGCTGAACACAGACATTTGCATCCTACCTGGAGTGTCCTGCCAGCCCCAGAGCTCCTCACAGTTCTCCATAAGCAGTGACCAAAGCCACCACTGAGAAGGACACAGACATCACCCTCCTGGAGCAGAGTCTAGCTGCTTACCAGGGTGAAGAAGCAGCTGTGGGTGGAGCAGTCATGGGCAGTATCTCCATAGGGAAGGTCTGCTCCTGACCCTCCTCCATTAGCATAGGACTCATCCCCAGCAAGGGGAGTTGTATGACTTCCAAACCTTTAGAGTTTTTTCTCTTGCAGCTCTGGACTTTTTGTGTCCTTACACACAACAAATCTTTCCTTTGATTTCAGCTCAGCTTGTGCCTTTAATGACACTTCTTACAAGCTCCCCCCAGTACCAGAGCATTCTGTGAAAAGATGTGATTTTTTTGGCTTCCCTCTAAATAGGCCACGTCTCAGTTTCTGAGTGACCTATTGTAGCTGTGCTGCAGTATCAGGTGGACAGAAGCACCTGGTCCCTGTTCCCAAAACCAGTCATTGCTATGTGCAACTTTAACCTCTCCCAGTGCCCACGCTCATGGCCTGAGGACAATGTGTCAGCTGAAACCCATCTGTGAACCTTTCCCCACGGAGCCGGGTTGGTTCTGCAGCCAGCAGTGCTGAGTACAGAGTGTGACCCCTTGTACTCCCTCAGCACCTTCTCCATTCTTCAGGATTTTACAGCCCTGCAGCCTCCACACCCCGAGCTCCCACCTTCAGCCCCAGGTCCAGCTCCTGCAGGGAGCGCTTGATCTCGCTGGTGAGGATGTTCATGCGCTCACACTCCTGGAAGGCCACCACGACGTACGGGGTCCTCTCCTCCACCTTCCCCATCAGCTCTGCAATGTTGAACTCATCCATCAGCTTCTCTAACATCTCCTCCAGAAGAGCCTTCACCTGTGCCAGGGGGAGAAGAGGGAGGGATGTTAGTGACTGCCCCAGCGAGGCTCCTCAGCTGACAGCTGCCTGAACACGCTGTGAACACTCCCTCTGCCAGATGAACACCCAGTGTCAGCTGCACTGGGCATTGCACCTCGCAAAGAGCTTGCCCCATCCTATTAAAATTCAACTGCTTACAAAAGTTAATGTCAGATGAGAAGCTTTCAAAAGGATGGCTTAAAAATGTCACTCTGACACGTAGCAGTCTCCTTGCTTCTCAGCGCTCAAGCCTGTGTTCTTATTTCTCCTCAGGTCAGCTCCAAAGCAAGAAGATGGATGGGGCTGTAGCTTCATCTGAGCCTCAGGACAACTCAGCTCAAGAGCTGTTTTTCTGTGGTGTATTGATAGACAGAGGTGATTACATAAAATGGAATTTTAGGCTGAATTTGGCATTCTGAGCTAATAGAGCTGGGGATGAAAAGCATAGTGAAACAAAATTATTTTCTGGTCGTCATCATAGCTTGGTTTGGAAACAGTGTTTTCTATCTCTAAATACCAAACAGGGAAAGAGCCAATGCAACAGGATCCTTCTAGTGTCTAAAAAACAAATAAGATAGACAAAAACCTTCCTGGTTGACAACAAGGCATGAAGCCTCTAATCTTAGAATCTAGAGTGGTTTGGGTTGGAAGGGACCTTAAAGATCATCTAGTTCCAACCCCTCTGCCATGGCAGGGACACCTCCCACTAGAGCAGGTTGCTCAAGGCCCCATCCAACCTGGTCTTGAACACTTCCAAGGATGGAGCATCCACAACTTCCCTGGGCAATTTGTGCCAGTGTCTCACCACTCTCACAGTGAAGAATTTCTTCCTTACATCCGATCTAAAACTCCCCTCTTCCAGTTAGAACCCATTACCCCTCATCCTATCACTACAAACCCTTGTAAAAAGGGCTTCATGGACTCAGTTGCATGGCTCAGGTTTACATGGACAGCTTGGCATGGAAATCATTCACACAATGCTTTGCTTTACTTCTGTGCTGGAACCTGAGCAATACTTCTGCTTCTCGAGGACTTTTGAGGAACACATTACACACAGTTACAGTTCTATGACCTGATGTGCAAAGCCTGGCATGCGGGTGCCAGCCAGAGCTGCCAGCCAGTGGCTGAGGTGCCCAGGGTGGTTTCACTGCCATGATCACTGCCATTCATATTATGGACTCTATCCTCCCATTGCTGCTCTTCCAAACCCTCCACACCCTCCTCAGCTGCTACCAAGAGATGATGATGTCTCGGCTGTCACTGCAACCAGCGTGGTGGCCAAAGCTAAAGCCAAAGCTTGGCTGGAAAAGCTCTTCAGCTGCACCTCGGCGGCACTAAAGAAATACCCTCTAAGATGAAATTCCCCTGCAAATCCCTTTGGCTCTGATTTTTTCACAACAATTTCAGCTCTTTTCTGTAATGTGGCCTCAGAAATCTGTGGGAGTAACTGGGCTTGTCAGAGCCTCAGGACAATGATGGACTCACAGTTTATGGAATCATAGAATCATAGAATGTATTGGGTTGGAAGGGACCTCTAAAGGTCATCTAGTCCAACCCCCCTGCAATAAGCAGGGACATCTCTACCTAGGACAGGTTGCTCAGAGCCCCATCAAGCCTGACCTTGAATGTCTCCAGGGATGGGGCCTCCACCACCCCTCTGGAAAACCTGTTACAGTGATCAACCACTCTCATAGTAAAGAACTTTTTCCTAATGTCCAACCTAAATCTCCCCTCTTCTAGCTTAAAACCATTCCCCTTCATCCTGCCACTACAAACCCTTGTGAATAGACCTTCCCCTGCCTTCCTATAGGCCCCTTTCAGGTGCTGGAAGGTCACTATAAGGTCCCCCTGGATTCTCTGAAGGCAGTAAGCTCCCCAGTTCCTCACCAAGCCAAAGGAAGCATGTGTGAAACCACACACTTCATACATCTTCTATTAGCCATTCACTAGCTTGCAAAGCTTGAAACACTGACCTGGGACCTTGAGACTGCAGAAATACAAACCTGAGCAATGTTGACTGCTTGCAGATCCTGTTATGAAGGCTTGGGCCAGGCTCTAATGAGCTGTGAGGATGGAGAGGAAGGGCTGAGGTCAGCCCAGAACATGGGCACAGCGAAGGAGTTCAGCTGGAAATAAGGAATGACAAGGCCCCTGGGAGCTGAGGAGCTGGCTGGGGCCTGGTGGCAGCAGCAGGAGGTGGGCTGAGCTCTGGGTGGCACGTTGTAGCTGGCAGATGGTGCTCTCGGGGAGCCCATTGCTATGCTGGTCACAGCACGGTGCTCCGGGACCTGTGGCTCAGAGACCGTGCAGGCCACAGAAGGTTTATTTGTAACGTCTTCCCGGGATGATAATGAAGGTGTTGCAGTTCAGGGGGTAATTAAAAGCCACTGTCTTATTACTGACAATCCCCCAATTACATCCCACCATGGTGATGTTCTGTGCAGTCTCAGGCTGGTGGTTTCAGACAGGCAGTTTGTCTCCAGCCAAGGCAGAACACAGTATAAGAAGCAGTGGTGAGACACAGCTGAGCTAGACAGGACTTAACCAAACCTCCCCAGCTCCTCCCTCTGCCCCTCTCACCGTTTCCTCCCTGGTCACCCCTCCTCCTTCGCCCACGCTGCTGTCCCGGGGCTGCATCTCCAGCACCACGCGGAAGAGCTTCTCCGAGGTCTGGGTGAGGAAGCCAATCTCAGCATTGGGATGGAGGCCGTAGAGATACGGGGACTCCGGAGGCAGAGCATCGTCTATGTACTGAGCAGAGAGATCCAGGTCCAGGTTAGACACAGGCCAGGGCACTTTGCCCACAGAGTTCCCGTTGCTGGAATTATTTCCCAGCTGAGTAAGCAAAGCCAGGCTGATCTAACCCTGCGTGTGGTCACACCGGTGAACGGGTGGGTTCAAGGGGTTGTTTACAGAACTGCTTCTGCTCCTGCTGGGGAAATGCAGTAATTGCTGAAGTTTGGCTTGGCTACATCTCTCAGGCTTGGACTTTCACAATTATCCACTGAGCATTTCAGCATCAACATCCTGAAATCTCTGGTGGCAATTTAGCTTCCAGTAGTTAAGTTTTATGAACAAACCCAGCCTCATGTGCCTACCTCTGCTACCATGGTTGTGTACAAGGAACAGATGAGATCAGTAAGTAGATCAACAAGACCCGTCAGTGTTTCTCATCAAAACTGATGATAAAAGGAGCCTGAAAAGGCCATTTTAGCAAACAGTATGTGGCTGTAATTTTCCAGGAGCCCCGCTCACGTCTCAAGAACCAATAGAGTCGTTCTATTCATGCATGAACAGAATGAGCCCATGATGAAGTAACAAATTACCATTAGACTTGGTTCATCCAAGGGAACACTGAAACGTCGACAGAAACAACATAATGGAAAGAACAGGAGGTGTGCTGAAACACTGCAGCCCTATTCACTCCCTCCCAAGACAGATTATAGGGCAGTTATGGAAGACATTACATTCATGTGTATAAATAATGCCAGAAAACAAAGCCCTTACCTGGTGATAGCCATTATAGTCCATGTTCCCTGGGACGGGGAATCCTGGAGCCAGGAGGAGTTCTCCCTCCAGCATTTCTGGCTTAATAAATTCCTCCAAATAGGTTCTGCAAAGCCGCCTGTCCCAGTCATCTGTAATGTGACCTCCATACATGATCTCACCAAAGAGGTAGCGCAGATCATCATATGGGACCTGGAGGGGGAACAAGGAGGGCATGGAGCACCTGAGGATACTGGGATTGTTTAGCTTGGAAAAGAAAAGCCTTAGAGGAGACCTCATTGCTTTCTACAACTACCTAAAAGGAGGTTGTGGTGAGGCTGCTGTTGGGCTCTTCTCCCAGGTAACCAATGGCAGGACAGGAGGAAATGGCCTCAAGTTGCACCCGGGGAGGTTTGGATTGGACATTAAGAAGAAGGTCTTTACTGACAGAGTGGTCAGGCACTGGAACAGGCTGCCCAGGGAGGTGCTGGAGTCTCCATCCCTGGAGGGGTTCAACAAACGAGTAGATGTGGTGCTTTGGGACGTGGTCGGGGGGTCAGGGAGATGTTGGGATGAAGGTTGGACTTGATCCTAGAGGTCTGTTCCAACCTAAATGATTCTATGATTCTATGAAGGAGTTCAGGCAGGCAGAGCTCCCCCAGCCCTGTTGCTGAGCTCCAGGCTACAGCACGAAGCTCTGATCTGCACAGCGAGTGCTGCCACTTCACTCTTTATAAGTAAACAAACATTAGGTAGTAGTTAAATCCTGCCCAAGGAAAACTGGATCACAGCACAGCTTTCCTGCAGCTTCCCACTGAAATGCAAATTTGTTCTAAGCTCCATTAAAGCAAAGACCACTCCGTACTTTTGTTAAATAAAGACCACAGGCACTATTTGCCATGATTTGCAAGCTGCTACAGATGTTTCCCATCTTCCCACAAAGCTATCCCAAACTGGAGGCTTTAAACCCAAAGGGAGCAAGCAAATGGTGTTTAGGGAGACTCCCCAGGAGGTTGAGCACAGGCCAGTCCATCGCTGGTGGTTAGAAGCCACCACTTTTGACTCACACACCTTTGTGCTGGCCTCCAGGTAGTTGTAGAGGACGCTGACGGAGATGGTGAGGTCTCCTGTGTTGAAGGGGTAGGACCTGTTCCAGCCCTGGGGGCCAAACTTGCGCCTTTCTGCCACCACGGCGTGGAAATAGCAGAGGGCAAAGAGGATGCTCTTGAACTCGTTCTCCCGGGTGCACATCTCCAGGGTGTCCTGCAGGAGAGACAGAGGCCAGGCTGGGTGAGCAGTCCCAGAGCTCTCATGGCTTCCCAAATACACACCTTGGACAGGGGGAATTGATTTGCCCAGTCAGTTCCTTTCTGCATAATCTGCACATTCCCTGATGTTCTACGTTAGTGCCTTTGCATTGCAAATTTATTGGCAAATGCTGATGCGTATTTTCTGAATTAATATTTCCTTTTCCAAGGCTTTGCAGAGGAACACACAGTGACAGCTGAGGAGGGAAGGACACGTGCACCCACCCAACTCCCCATCGCCTGCACGTGCCCCACACCAGAGAGATGGAAAGAGGCACCACCAGGGCAAGTGGGTCAGCAGTGGCAGCAGGACTGTGACCCCAAGCAGGACTCCTGCCCAAGGAGGACAGCACCTGGAAGAACTAAAGTCCACACTGTCCCTTGAGTAGAGGTGTCCTTGGGGCAGCATTCCCCTGAGCTGTAAGGCTGAAGCAGCAGGAATTCATCCCAAAAAGGCTGTGGTGTGATCTGCACAAAGCCAGCGTGTCCACTGACTGCCAGACCAGAGCAGGGATGTGAGAAACTGCTAAAAATCCAAGCAGAGATCAAACACTTGCCAAAAAATTCTACTGGGGTGCTGGTGGAACAGCCGGTTGAACATGAGCCAGTGTGTGCCCAGGTGGCCAAGGCCACCAGCATCTGGCCTGTATCAGCACTGGTGTGACCAGCAGGAGCAGGGAGGTGATTGTGCCCCTGGACTCAGCACTGGTGAGGCCACACCTTGAGCACTGGGTCCAGTTTTGGGCACCACAGGATAAGAAGGACATTGAGGGGCTGGAGCAGGTGCAGAGAAGGGCAACGAAGTTGGTGAGAGGTCTGGAGAACGTGTTGTATGAGGAGAACCTGAGGGAACTGGGATTGTTTAGCCTGGACAGCAGGAGGCTGAGAGGAGACCTCATTGCTCTCTACAACTACCTAAAAGGAGGTTGTGGTGAGGCTGGGGTTGGTTTTTTCTCCCAAGGAACTAATGACAGGACAAGAAGTGATGGCCTCAAGTTGCACCAGGGGAGGTTTAGGTTGGATATTAGGAAGAAGTTCTTTACTGACAGAGTGGTCAGGCACCGGCCCAGGCTGCTCAGGGAGGTGGTGGAGTCACCATCTCTGGAGGGGTTCAAAGAATGAGTAGATGTGGCGCTTCAGGACATGGTCTAGGGGTCAGGGAGATGTTGGACAAAGGCTGGACTTGATCCTCGAGGTCTTTTCCAACCTAAGTGATTCTATGATTCTACTGCAGCCCTTTAAAGGGTGCTTCCTGTCCCAACTTCCAGGTGATGCTTAAAGGTCAAATATCTACAAATAGGCAGAATTGTGGTGTTGGAGGTGGGAGGCTGGGAGCCTGAGTCATTTAATCAATGAAAGTGAACAAAGAGA
Organism: Brachypteracias leptosomus; assembly: GCA_013401335.1. Classification (NCBI taxonomy): domain Eukaryota; kingdom Metazoa; phylum Chordata; class Aves; order Coraciiformes; family Brachypteraciidae; genus Brachypteracias; species Brachypteracias leptosomus. The sequence goes on along the minus strand of VYZX01009692.1, from coordinate 25,159 downwards.
ACTGGTCTCTGAAGAACAGTGCTGAGAGTGATGTCTCAGCAGGTGGGCCCCAAGGAGAAGCCTGGGCAGCCATGGCTGTTCCCAAAATACAATGTTGGACCTCTTATCAGCTGGGGAGCAAAACAGAGCCCAGGGGCTGTGCTGAGAACGGGGAATCCATTACTCTGAAGTGCTCAAGATGTTGACTAAGCGCGTAAGATGATGGAGAACATTCCCAAGCCCTGTTTTCCCCTTGATTAGGCAGCTTTCTAAGCTCCTTTCATCAGCAGTAGCCTGATGAAGCACAGGTTCAAATATGTGCTGAGTGAGCACCGTTCTCCTTTTAGAAAAGGCCCCTGGACTCAAGGGGAGCTGGTCTGAATGAACGCTGAGTAAGAACCAGCTCAGGCTCATTCGGCCTCTCTATTGACTCGTGCATTTTTCTGCAGCTACAAAGCAGAACAATATTCCCTGCTCAGAACAATATTCCCTGCTCAGAACAATGGCCCTTCTTTGTAGCTTTCAGCTGAAAGCTAAATTTGAACATCCATTCTGCCTAAAGCAGGGAAATGAGGTGTAAAGGGGTCCCACCCACTCGATCCAGGATTTCTGATAAGAGACCTTTTATAATACTTCAGCAGTTTAGAAAAAGCTAATTACTGTCTGATTGAAATGAGCAGAGGCAGGATGAAAATGTTACTTGGGGTGAAGGTTCTCCCCTCCCTTGCTCTATAGGACATTTTGTGGAGCTCAGGATGATGAATGACAGTAGATAAAAATGGAATAATCTTCCTGGACTACTCACATTAATCCTTGTGAGGTGCTTCCCCCCCTCACCTGCTCAGCAATGTTAGCTCCTGAGATTGCCTCCACACCAGCATGGCCTCTGGTTGTGCCAGGGGAGGTTTAGGTTAGATATCAGGAAAAGTTTCTTTCCCAAAAGGGTTGTGAAGGGCTGGCCCAGGCTGGGCAGGGCAGTGGTGGAGTCCCCGTCCCTGGAGGGGGGTCAATGCTGTGAAGATGTGGTGCTGAGGGACAGGGGTTAGTGGTGACCTGGCAGTACTGGGTTAATGGTTGGACTTGATCTTCAAGGTCTCTTCCAACCAAAATGATTCTATGATTCTATGATCTAAGTGTAAAAATAGCTGTCAGCTGCCCCATGGACCAGCACCTGGGGTCTACAATAGGCACAAAGCGTAGTGCCTGCTTAGCAGGAGGGTGGGTACATGGTCACCATGCAATAAAAGAAAGCTGGGGAGGGACTTATCACAAAGGCCTGTAGTGATAGGACAAGGGATAATGGGTTCCAACTGGAAGAGGGGAGATTTAGATTGGAAATTAGAAGGAAATTCTTCATTCTGAGGGTGGTGAGACACTGGCCCAGGTTGCCTAGGGAAGCTGTGGATGCTCCATCCCTGGAGGTGTTCAAGGCCAGGCTGGACGGGGCTTGAGCAACCTGGTCTAGTGGGAGGTGTCCCTGCCCTGGCAGGGGGCTTGGAACTAGATGATCTTTGAGGTCCCTTCCAACCCAAACATTCTATGATTCTATGAAAAACAACGAGCAATCTGCCATCAGCTGTTCTCCTTGTGAGCAGCAGCTCTCAAGATGTCCTACCTTACCCTCGCCTGGCAGAGCAAGTCCTCCCTGCGGGGAGATCTCAGCTCTCATTTGCAACACTTCTGGTATCAGCAAGGCTTTGAGTTGATGGCCTTTGGGCACCCAACACCAAGTCCCCCCACGCTGCTCTGAGGAGTGATGTGGGATGTGACCTTATCAGCAGTTGTGAACCTTTAACCCTGGTTAAGCAGAGGGTAAACAAGCCAGGCTTAACCTGCCCACCTCAGCATCCTTTGGGGGTTAGAAGAACTCCTCCGAAGAGGAGGAACACGGGCACAGAAATCACATTGAAACAAGTCTCTCAAATGCTTCGTTCAGGAGTTTGATTCCATAACAAAATAGCCTATCTAAGAATCACACAGTGGAGAGAAAATGATTAAACCTGGCAGAAGTCTGGTGGCCTGTGACCTTCTACAAGAAAGAGGCTCTTCAGGGTTACTTGAGTTCTCTCCTGGGAAAATCAGTGCTTGGAAAGAGACCTGTGCCCAGCTCCTGGAGAAGAGAGGAGGGGGCTGCTGGCTCCAGAGACCACACGATGCAGAGGGACTTGATTGTCACCTGGAAGCACCAATGCCCACCCACACCACCCCTCACATGGGGCTGAGCAGCTCCACGCCCAACTGTTGGACAATTGCTGGTGGAAGCCCCCCGGTGCTCCTACCTGGTTGAAGTTGTCAAGGGCTTTGTGGAGGTTTGCATGCATCCCAGTCGGGGGCTCGTTGGTGATTTTGATGGAGTTCTCCAGGATGCCCTGGGGAATGATGTGGCTCTCAGGGGAGGGCGCCGGCTCCGCGCTAATGAAGACACGGAAATCCTGGTGGCTGCTCTCGCTGTGCTGCTCCAGCTTCTTCTCCAGGGAACTCAGCCACTTGGCCACCAGGTGGATGTTCTGGCAGGGACAAAAGGCTTCATCAGTCCCCCCCCATTTACATCTGTGCTGAGCAGGCACCAAAGGCTCCAGGGGGACCTTAGAGTGACCTTCCAGCACCTGAAGTGGGCTACAAGAAGGCAGGGGAAGGTCTGTTCAAAAGGGTTTGTAATGACAGGACCAGGAGTGATGGTTTTAAGCTGGGAAAGGAGAGATTTAGGCTGGATAGTAGAAAAAAGTTCTTTAATCTGAGGGTGACAGATCAGTGGAATGGGCTGCCCAGAGAGGTGGTGGAGGCCCCATCCCTGGAGTCCTTCAAGGTCAGGCTTGATGAGGCTCTGAGCCCTAGGTAGAGATGTCCCTGCTGGTGTAGGGAGGTTGGACCAGAAGACCTCTAGAGGTCCCTTCCAGCCTCAAACATTCTATGATTCCATGATAAATCCATCACCCCAATGAACAGCACCTGCCAAGGCCACACTCCAGGATTTGGTTCTTGTCCCAGTAGTGCCCGGGTGCAATTCACAGCCCCAAAGATCCGGTTACATCAAGTACACTTTTAAATTCAAAAAAATCAATGTAAATCACCAGCAATGAAGCAAGTGCTGTTGGGTTGTTGGGGTTCTCTGATAAGACTCTCCTTGTTACAGTAAATTACGGCTGACGAAGCAATTTCCCCAGATCTACCAACCTCAATTGAAAACATTTGCTCATTTTTAACGGAACACTGAGGACCCTCAATATCAGCTACTGGGAAAGAAAATCAAGCAGGTGGTTTTACAAAGACCTTTACCATAAAATATTTATTTATGCATGCAACTGATGAGACAAATCTGTCAGAAAATTAAGTAGCATTATGCAGAGATGGTGAAATGGAGGAAGACAAGCCCCAGTTTTTCAGCAAGAGTCCTACACAGTGTTGTGGTTTCTGGGCAAGAAATTAGCTTATATATATATATATATGTATTAGGAATGGGGACTGCACAGACTGCAGGGATTCATGGGCTAAAACGACCCTCATTTTAAAGCTTGGTGCTTGTGAACAGGCTCTCTGGAAGGTGATTTATCCCACCCAAAGACAGGACAAGGAACTTGCAACACTTAAATTAAAAGCAACCACCAAAAAAGATGAACTGCTTGGAGGGGGCAAGGAAATTACATAAAGAAACCATGTTAGAGGCTTAGAATAAATATATAAGAAACCATGTTCGAGGCTTAGAATAAATATATATAACCTATAAAAAGAACCAGAAAGGAGCTCTCATGGTCAAACAGCACAGTAATGGAGACTATTAGGACTAAAGTGACATTCTTCAGAAAGGGGAAATTGTGTCGAAATGAGAAAAACAGAAAACAACACAAAATCCAGTGATGGTAAGGCTGAAAAATGTTTTAAGGAACAATATTCTGAAAACCATAAAAACTAATAATAAAGCCTTTTCCAGAAGTCTAGCAGAGAGTCTATAAAAGTAACACATTACCAAGGGGTACAGGGAGTGCCCACGAAAGGCCAGAACACCACAGAACAGCTCAGATCTGCAGCAATATCCACTGCAGAGCTGGGGAAGGGTGTTACATGGTGGGATCACCCAAAGGCTGAGGCTGGAGACACCTCTGGAGATCGTCCACCCAACCCTCCTGCTCAGAGCAGGGTCAGCAGAGCAGCTGCTCACTGGGTCCAGTTGGGGTTTGGATATTGCCAGGGCTGAAGCTTCCACAACTTGTGCATGTTTCAACCACTCTCACAGTGATAAAGGAAAGGGGGAAAGGGGAAGGGGGAAGGAGGAAGGGGAGGGAAGGGAAGGAAAGGGGAAAGGGGAAAGGGGAAAGGGGAAAGGGGAAAGGGGAAAGGGGAAACAATTTATATTTCAATTTGTGCCCATTGCTCCTTGCTCTTCCACTGGACACCACAATGAAGAGTCTGACTCCATCTTCTTTGCTCTCTCTGAATTAACACACAAACAGTATCAGAGAAAACCAGGAATCTAAAAGTTCTAAAAAATCTAACCCCCATTTCAGATAGCTAATAGGGGAATATCCACATCTGAGCTTGTCACCATTAACTCCTTGTGCAGCTCCAGAAAGCTCCAGGCATTGCCCTGGATGGTGGAGGAGTCACCTCGATGGGGCCAGAGTATCTCTATGCTTGGATTTTCACCACTATCAGCTGTTCATCTTTCAGTTACCAGTATCCTGAGGAGGGAAAGTCTCAGAAGCTATCAACCAGTTAAGAAACAGGGGGTGAGAAGCTACTGATGGAGTTTGAGCTGCTCACCATACTCAAAACCCACCTGCAAGAGCAAATGATTAGTGAGCTGACAAAATTAGTCATAAGACAAAGTTATTTCAAGGACTGAAAATAAAACCTGGTGGCAAAGAACTGCAGAAGTGTCATCATTCTAAATGACTGGCAATGATAGAGCAGAAGAAATTCAGTGTTGATAGATGCAAAGTGATGCACATGGAAAACAACCCCAGCTATAGGTATAAACAATGCTGGGTCCAGAATCAGCTATTACCACCCAGGGAAAAGATCTCAGAGCCTTACAGTTATTTTCCACAAATATTCAATGCTTAACAATGTGAAAGCAATCAAATGTCAGCAAAGGAACAGAGAATAAAGCTGCAAACTTCTGATGCCCCTCCAGAAATTCATCTTGAAAACAACACCCAGCTCTCACAGCTCTGTCCCCAAAAGGGTCAGGCTTCCACACAAGGAGACACCAAATTGTTATGGACTCACCAATTTGGAGAGAGGAGATTGAGGTGGAGGGAGGAGAGAAGAACAAAAATGGAGGGATAAATAGAATAGGCTACAAATTTAAGTGAATAAGTGGAAGTGCATTTTCATACGACACAGAACTAAACAGTGAACTTGTCCAAGGGTTTTGTGGAAGTCAAACGAGTCAGAGAATGAAGCTGAGCTTAGATTCACAGAGAGAAACATCACTGCACACTTGCAATGTTTAGACACCCTTGCCCTCAGACTCTGGGTGTGCAGGGGACTGGGCTGGCAGCACTTTGGTGGGACTTATGGCACACAGGAACACCAAAGGAGCTCCCTCATGAAACACAGAAACCCTCTTCTGGCTTTGCTGTTGGAGGTTTCAGGTGCTTCTGCTGAGCTGCTTATGGAGAGATCCCAGCCAGGACTGGAGAAGAGGATGAAGTTGTGGAAAAGGAAAAGCTGAGCTCCTTCAGACATGGGTTGAGACAGAGCAGTGGCTGCTGCCACAGACTATCAGCAGTGCTGGCAAATGCTGGAGGGAAGGGTCAGCACTCAGAGGTGGACCCAGGTGGGGATGCATCTCTCCAGAGGAGCTGGGACACCTTAGGAGAGAAGAGACTAAAAACTCAAGTCACACCCAGAAAGAGCCCCTTTGCACACCAGTGACTCTCCTCACACACTGCCATNCTCGTGGCCCTTCTCTGGACACCTTCCAGCACGTCCATATCACGTCCTTGCCGAGCCCTGGGTGCAAAAATCAGTGTCACCTCTTGTAGAGGCATCCTGCTAAGGACTAGTAGGTTTACATTTGGTATCTCAACTATACTTTGTTTCACCTTATGTAGTTATGGTGAAGGTTGACTTCTAGATCCCTGAGTCTTGGCTCTGCAAGCAGCTGGACTAGCAGGAACCTCCTTCAGAGGGTGACTCCCCTCTCAAGTGTCACCAGTCAAGAGCTCTAGTCTGTTCTTGGTTGCACAAGCACAACTTCAGTACAAAGCTGCCTTCACACCTCTGGCTCTGTACCAGTTTCCAAGGGTACTGGACACGGGTATGTCTGAGCACAGATGTCTGCCACTAAATGAGCCATCCCACTGGGGAGCCGTGGAGAAGGTAGGACATCTCCTAAACCAGATGTGTGCAGCACACCTGATGGAGCACTCTGGTGAAAGTGCCCAGTCCTCCCCCTGGCCTGGAACTGGGGCTGTGGGGACTGGCTCAGAAGGAGTCATTTCTATTGCAGGCACCTGAAGTTAAAGAGGATGATGGTACCTTCAGAAGCCTTCTAGTAATACAGGAGATAGATCATTCTCACTGGCTTCAGGAGTACCAGGAAACATCACAGCAAGTGTGCAGCTGCATTTTCAAGACTAATGTATTTTAAAAATACACACTTAACTATTTACATTTTGTCATCCTCTATGGGACTGGGTACAAAGCATACCAAGAACCCAGGGAAAGCTCCTGGGCTTCTGTCTCCTTGCCCAAGATCTCTGTGTTTTAGATGCAAATACCACATTTTCTGCTGCTTAGTAACTTCAACATTGCCCTCTTCTGTACAAGATTCTATGGGGCTGGCTTGATGCCCTAAGTCAAACAAATTGCTAGATGACTCCAGCTAGAGTTCAAGGCTCCGTCTCTGAGATGAACAGAGCTTCAGGAACATGAGTCAAGAGAATTATTGTTTGGGGAAGCCATGGACACCTTGCACCCTCCAGTCCTGTTCCCCCAAATCTGATTGATATGACTGGGAACAACATTTCTTACTGACAACTGTATAAACTGTCTCCTTCCCTGCAAGGATTTAGTGTTGGGCTCATGTTACGTGGATGGAGTTTGGGGGGTGAGGGAAGACAAGGAGGAGATGGCTGAGCAAAGGCACCATGTTCTGGGGAAGTGTTGCTTTGGCATAAGCAATGACCATGTGAAGAGCAGTAGATAAAATGCAGAGATTCCCAACTGCTAAGCCACCAGTGCTTGCCTGGCACATCCAGGAGTGCAAGAGACAACTTCATCCCCAGGGTCCAGGCAACCAGCTCCCTCTAGAAACACAAGCCCAGTAATAAAGTAGGAGTGGACTGAAACCTGGAACCAAAGAGTTTCAACCAGCCACAGGGATTTAGTAATGCAGGGAAAGAGCTCGGCAACAGAGCAAAGAAAAATGTGCACTAAGTATCGGTTTAATCACAGACTACACACCTGACCTTCAGGATTTTCAGCCTTAATTGGTAGCTTCTTCCTACATCTGCTTTGGTGGTGTTAGATGGCTGCAAAATAATTGCTTTTGCTTGTGTTGACATGACACCAGTGATCATTGTTTGTCAGTTCCACTGCCTTCTAACAGCCACCATCGGGAACACGTCTAACCCAATGGTAATTGAGTGCACTTGGAGACCAGCCTTTGTGAGAGAGGGATGGGAGAGGGGAACAGATGCAGCAAAACATGGGTTGGTCCTAAGGATTCATGTCTTGATCAAATGAATATGCCTAAAAAAGCAGCTGGAGATGCTGTGGAGGGGATTCACAGGTTGGGAGGAAATGTAGCAGATTAATTCTCAGCAGTCAGATAACACAACTTGGCAGAGTATGATCAATGACAGCTTATGAGGTCTGAATAATTGAGTGATATGTCAGTTATCAATAAGGACAGAACACAGACAATGCTGCACCAGCACCAAGCACAGCTCAGCTACATGTTGATGGAAGAAGCACCTACTCTTGCTTGGCTTGAATCCTGCCTCCCCTCCCACCAATTTCAAGAGCTACTTCTAGATCTTATTCAGGAGAAAGGGGATAACCCAACCTGTCCACCTTCCTTTGGCTCAGGAAGCTCCAAATGGTACCTCCCTAAATCAGTTTACACTGCACCAGACTGGTTTGGGTCACAAGGGACCTTTCAAGCTCATCCAGTCCAACCCCCCTGCACGGAACAGGGACATCTGCAACTATCTCAGGTTGCTCAGAGCCCCAAACAACCTCACCTGCAATGGTTGCAGGGATGGGGCAGCCACCACCTCTCTGGGCAACCTGGCACAGGCTCTCACCACCCTCAGTCTAAACAATTTCTCCCTTCTCTCTAGTCTAAATCTCCCTCTTTTATGTTAAAATCATCAGCCCTTGTCCTGCCACAACAGGCCCTGCTCAAAAGTCTGTCCCCTCTTTCTGATAGCCCCCTTTAAGTACTGAAAGGTCACAATAATGTTTCCTAATTTGTATGCCCTCCTCATTCCACAAGACTCCTTGAAGACACCTTTGCCCAGGACACAACAATTTTTGACACTTACTACGTTTTTTCTTAGCCAGATTTTGAAGTCTGTGACCGAGCTGTTGGGCAGGGGTAAAAGACAACTCCCTGGCACCTCTGTTCTGTCACAGCTTGTGTCTGGGTCTGTGCAAGCAGACAAGCAATGGTCTCAAATTCATGACCTTGCTTTATGAATGGAGGCTGGGGGCTAAATCCTGCTGAAAAGAATCATAGAGTCATTAAGGTTGGAAAAGACCTCCAAGATCATCAAGTCCCACCGTCAACCCAACACTACCATGACCACTAAACCATGTCCTGAAGTGTCACATCTACTCATTTGTTGAACCCCTCCAGGGATGGTGACTCCACCACCTCCCTGGCCAGCCTGGTCCAGTGCCTGACCACTCTCCAGTAAAGAACTTCTTCCTAATGTCCAATCTAAACCCCCCATGGTGCAACTTGAGGCTGTTTCCTCTCATCCTATAGCTAGTTACTTGGGAGAAGAGACCAACACCCACCTCTCCACAACCTCCTTTCAGGTAGTTGTAAAGAGCAGTAAGATCTCCCCTCAGCCTTCTCTTCTCTAGACTAACCAGTCCCAGTTCCCTCAGCTGCTCCTCATAACCCATGTTCCCCAGACCCCTCACCAGCTTGGTTGCCCCTCTCTGGACTGCTCCAGCCCCTCAATGTCTCTCTTACAGAAGGCAAAAAAGAAACCTGGAACACCTTCCCTGGCACACTGACCATTGCCACAGTCCCTCGCCCTGTGTTATTTCCCTACTTTGTGTTGTGGAACACGAGTGCCTGGAGCAGGTACTGGAGGGGGAGGGTCTGCAGGGAGAGCTGGGCTGGCTGCAGGTGCAGAGGCTTTTCTTTGGGAAGAAAGCGCTTCCGAGCACCTCCGTGTGTTTGCACCTCAGCAGGCAGAAGGTGTATGGCAGGACACAAGCGTTGCCATGGCAGCCATCAGAAATAGCACCACATCCCCACAAAGCAGCACTCACCCCACACGCTCCCTGTGCTGAGGGTGACTGGAGACCCTTCACATCTCTGGAAGGGGCTCTTCCCTTCACGCCTTATCACACATCACCTCCCGGAGCAGTGAGAATTACTTGTTTTAACAAAGTCTCCATTCTCTGCTGAGATGTCCTCAGAAAACAGTCGCTGCTTTTCCAGGAAATCCCCAAGCTGAGCTTTATGGTCCAGAGACAGCCCAGCACTTAGTACTCACTGCATCGTGCTGGAGGATGACAAAGGACAGGGAGGGAGCACTGCAGGGAGTCTTCTCTTGGCCATGCTTACTGCCAGTGGTAGTGGGAGCTTTCATTACCCAGGAAGATGCCCCACACCCACAGGAAGAGCTCCCTCCTTCTGCAGGCACCCCACAATCATAGGAGTACCACTACAGGACTCAGAGACCAAAATGGATGAGCACGAACCCTACCACCAACACCTGCTCCTGAGCAACAAGCTTGCATTGCTCAATGTGGAGAAAGGCAACCTCTGAGCTCTGGAAGCACCAGAGAAGTTCTACCCTGTCTCTGGTGTGTGCTTTCTCCTAGATGAGAAATTACAGCAGCCAACTTGCCCAAGGTGCCCCACTTCACAGGATCACAGAATTGTCTGGATTGGAAAAGACCTTTAAGATCATCAAGTCCAATCATTAACCCAACACTGACAAGTCCTCGACTGAACCATATCCCTCAGCACCACATCTACACAACTTTTAAAATACCTCCATGGATGGGGACTCCACCCCTGCCCTGGGCAACCCGTTCCAATGCCTGACAACCCTTTCAGTAACAAAACTCTTCCTAATATCCAATCTGAACTTTCCTTGATACAACTTGTGGCCATTTCCTCTTGTCCTTTGACTTGTTACTTGGTTGAACAGATTGATCCTCACCTCTCTACAACCTCCTTGCAGGGAGTTGTGCAGAGCCAGAAGGTCTCCCCTGAGCCTCCTTTTCTCCAGGCTCAACCCCCCCAGCTCCCTCAGCTGCTCCTCACCACACTCCTGCTCTAGACCCTTCCCCAGCTTCATTGCCCTTCTCTGGACACGCTCCAGCCTCTCAATGTCCTTGTGGTGGGGGGCCCAAAACTGACCCCAGCACTTGAGATACTTGGCAGGCAGTGTGGCTGCATCACATGCTCACCTATGTGAAGTGCTTGGATTCCAGCAGTAGCACTCTGAGGCTTTTTCAGACCTTCTTCCAGGGAAGAACACATTTGATCCTTCCAACCAACACTATCTGAGCCCTCCCTGAAGCTCTTTACCTCTGGCAAGACTCTCCACAGACAGCGGGGGGAGGATTACAGCACGTGAGAGCAGATGCCATTGATTTGCTGTCCTTCAGCCCCACCTCTGAACATGCTGCCTGTTCCTCTTGTGTTGCTGGCCCCTGTGAAGTTCTCCATCACCTTACTTGGGCTGGGCCAAAAGTTGCTCTGTCATCTATGAAGTGTCACTTCTCTGCTCACCAGTGTAGCCACTAAGCAAATAAGGTTGTGATGGCATCACTCTGCCTTTTGCTGCACTAAAACCCATGCACCTCTTCCTACCCTCTGCCAGTGGATGTGTCTCCTCCACAGCTTGCAATGTGATTTCACCAGTACAGACACAGAAGCAGCTGGTCTGGCTATACAGGTACTGGCAACACTGAGTCAAGTCAGTACAAGCTGCTTGACACCTCTATTAGCCCTCAGGATCTTGGCTGGGCCACCACTGGCCCCATACTAAAGCTGTGCTGTAGCAACTTCACAGCTCTCAGGATCTGTAGATACCCACATTTGCTGCTGTCTCTCCTCCAAATGAGGACCTGGCATTTTCTGCCAGAAGCTGAGCAAAAATAGGCTGTTCTGTGACCTTTTCAGTGGCCAAGGTACACAGAGGCAGATGCAAGTGGACAAAACCCAATGACAAAACCCAAAGATAGCTGGCTTGAGATCTTCACAGCACTTCCAGGGTATCAGCAAGCATCTGATCATTTCTGGAACAAAGTACAAGAGTATCCCACCTGCAGCACCGTGTCCAGCTCTGGAGCCCCCAGTACAAGAAGGACATGGACTTGTTGGAGAGGGTCCAGAGGATGGCTACAAGGATGATTAGAGGGCTGGAGCACCTCTCCTATGAAGACAGGCTGAGAGAATTGGGTTTGTTCAGTCTGGAGAAGAGAAGGCTCAGGGGAGACCTTATTGCAGCCTTCCAGTATCTGAAGGGGGCTACAAGAAAGCTGAGGTGGGACTTTTCACAAAGACCTGGAGTGATAGGACAAGGGGTGATGGGTTCAAACTGGAAGAGGGGAGATTTAGATTGGAAATTAGAAGGAAATTCTTCACTCTGAGGGTGGTGAGACACTGGCACAGGTTGCCCAGGGGGTTGTGGATGCTCCATCCCTGGAGGTGTTCAAGGCCAGGCTGGATGGGGCTGTGAGTAACCTGGTCTAGTGGGAGGTGTCCCTGCCATGGCAGGGGGTTGGAACTAGATGATCTTTGAGGTCCCTTCCACCCCAAACCAGCCTATGATTCTAAGATACTTCACATGTTTGTTTAGCACAGACTTGCCTTGATGCTGATGATAGTAAATGAAAGGTGCTCAAGGCTGTTCATGGCCTAACCTGTTCCTAACTGCCCCTTTCTACACTATTGACCTGTTTTATGCTCCAAAATAAGATGGGTCATCTATGAGATGTCTGCTGGGAATGATCCTCAGCCTATCCTCACTCCTGAATTGTCAAGAAGAGCCAGACCACCTCATCCAACACCAGGAGCAGAATCTGTGCTGCCAGTGAGACAGGACAGACAGCTGAGGTCCAGCCCCAGAAGTACCTCCTGGCACTGGTCAAGTGACTAGTAAGGACATTGCCTCAGGACAATGGCAGAGGGGAAGGAAAAAATCAGGTACAAAGATAAATACAAGAATAGAGTAAATGAGGAGTGAGAGAATAGAGCATGATGGGGGGCTGATGAGACCCTGGTAGGACCCAGGAGAACCAGATGAGCTGAACTCAGCAGTCCCTGGTCAGCCAGGAGAGGGCATTCAAAGATGATGGCCTCTTCTGAAGAGGTGCCCTGGAACCATTTCTGCCATGGCAGCTTCTCCCTTGGGGCTCTTCCTTCTTTTGATCACATACAACAACAGAAAAGAAGGCATCACATGGATCCACTTGTACTTATCCTGAGTTCAACACAATTTTAGGCTTAGGAAGGCATTTGAGTTTGTTCTCATCCCTTTTCCAACCAATCCAATGCTTCATTGTTTGCTTGAACCCCACAGTCCAGTGTTGAGAACTGGAGCTCAGCCCAACTGCAGCCATTACTGGTGTGAGGAACTGCTGGGATCTGCCAGGCCAGAGAGCAAATGAGCACGAACTGCAGAAAACCTGCACTGACCTGAACTTCCCAAAGTTACAAAGACAGTGTTGGAGCTTATCTTATCGAATTTCACTTCATAAGATATACAGATGTAAAGGTAGGGAGTGATGAGCAGGTGAAACACCCAGCAAGGGACAACTGCTTGATTAATCTCAAGAAATGGAGGAAAAGAAACTTGATTTTTAGGAGGACTCTGTTATGTTTGTGTTTTAACCCAAAATATGCCCTGAGGTTTCCAGAGCAAGAGAACCAGGACTGCAGTAGTGACAAAGGTATTGAGAGCCCTCCAGAAACTAAGTTCCACCCCAGGTCAATATCTGGATTACTTGCTGGATTTGCAATTGGAAAAACTTGGGAATGGCTGTTTGGCAAGAGGCAAGAAGGACACTAGCTGTCAAAAATCCAATACCTATCTTCATCAGAGAGATTGTTTTATCCAAAAGTCATGAAGGAGACCTGGAGGTAGAGTGGGGATTTTTCCTTTTATATATATATCTAGGAATGAAAAGATTCTGTGGCTGGAAGGAAAATGAGCCTCTTCTTTACTGAAGCAGAGGCTTAGTGCCAAACGCTTCTGTGTACCTTGAATGGCCAATGTATCTCAGAGAGGACAATTTACCTCTTCTGCTTGTAGCTGGGGCTGGTTGTGGAGGGCTCAGAGAAAGGCTCCGTTGTGTTTGGGACGCAGCAAGAAGGGCTCTGCCAGCCTCTGAACCTCACACAGTTCTGCTCTAGGAGCTCCCTGTTAATTCCCTTCAGTATGTGAACCAGACTCAGTGGAGCAACAACCTGTGAAAATGGAAAGGTGCTCAAGAATGGGAATGTTCTCTCAGGCTGAGAGAGTTGGGGCTGTTCAGCCTGGAGAAGAGAAGGCTCCAGGGGGACCTTAGAGTGACCTTCCAGGACCTGAAGGGGCTACAGGAAGGCAGGGGAAGGTCTGTTCAAAAGGGTTTGTAATGATAGGACCAGAAGTGATGGTTTTAAGCTGGGAAAGGAGAGATTTAGACTGGAGAGTAGAAAAAAGTTCTTTAACATGAGGGTGATAGATCAATGGAATGGGCTGCCCAGAGAGGGGGGGGAGGCCCCATCCCTGGAGTCCTTCAAGGTCAGGCTTGGTGGGGCTCTGAGCAGCCTGTCCTAGGGAGAGATGTCCCTGCTGGGGTAGGGAGGTTGGAGCAGATGACCTCTGGAGGTCCCTTCCAGCCTCCAACATTCTGTGATTCTATAATGAAATTATTTTTATCACAAAGAGTGGGAAGTGACATTTTGGCTAATGGATGAAGACCACAGTTAAATTGGGAATATCTAAGGGCTGAACTTTTCCCTGCATCAGTCTGTTCAGACACGCATCTGTAAATATGCAAACCAATGTCACTGTTTCTTTGCTATCAGGCTGATAAACATCACTTGGTGATGGGCAATGTCTCAGCAAAAAGCTCTCACATAGGCCCAGAGAGGGAAACTGAGCAGACACAGCTCAGCCTAGCTCAGAGCTCAGTGCAAAGCTCCTTCCCCCCTACACAAAGGAGGCTCCACACAGCAGAGGACCCATATTCATGCTAACTTGGCAGTGGGAAAGTAGAGATCACAGAATCACTAGAGGCTGGAGACACCTCTGGGGGTCATCTAGTCCTAACCCTCTACTCAAAGCCAGGTGAGGCTAGAGCAGGTTGCCCAGGACCATGGACAGCTGGGTTTTTAGATATCTCTGAGGATGGAGGTTCCATAAACTCCCTGGGCAACTTCTCCCAGTGTTTGCCCACCCACACAGTAAAGACAGACTGTACTGATGGTTAAATTGAATTTTCTATATTTCAGGTTGTCCCTGTCCTGTCACTAGACACCACTGAGAAGGGTCTAGTCTTTATCCCCTACCATCAATCCCCAAGTCTTCTCTTCCTGAGCCTGAGCAATCCCCAGCACTGGACCCAGCCTGCCAGATGCACTGGATTCAGTGAGGCTGCACATTTTTCCCCCCAGGTTTCATGTGTCAAAACATTTATAGACTCAGTTGCTTATCTCTTCTTCCTACAGTGTGCCTGGAGAGAAGAACAGAACCTTCAGCAGAGACCTTTCCTCCCTAGGACTGGAGGTGAGATTCATCGTTCTCTCAGTGCCCACAGCTATTCACAGGAACCCAGTTCACAACAGGCACAGCCCATAAATGGGATTTATTTTGTTCTCACCTAAAGTCTGCCTGATCTCCCTTGAGTTCCCACACTGGTATTACCTATTTTCACTCAGTTAAAGCTGCAGACACTATGAGGTGAAGTTCCTACAGCCAGGACAGCAAGAAAGACAGGAAATAAGACATCACACCCATGTCAAGACCCTGCCCATACATTCATTGAACACCCTCTTAAGAACATTTAGGGCTTTGCCAGGACACCCCTGGGGAACTTCCCAGTGTCAGTTCACACCTGCTGTTCCCATTGCAGGAATGTCTCCTACCTGGAGCAGCTCTTCTTCTCTTTGTCATTAGTGCTGGGCACATGACCTTGCAATGCTCTATTAAATTCCATCCTATTTCAACACCTCCAGACCTACAGGTTGTTCCAGTCCTCCCGTATCACATTTTGATCTTCTTCTCTGCTGATGACACCTCTCTTAACATCATGTCAGTGCAAAGCCATTAACACATATCCAGGGTTTTAAGCCAAGGTTATGTCTGAAGTCAGTCTAGCACCATGACTGATCCTCAGGAGTTCTTCTAGCAACATTCAACTCCTGCAGCTCCCCTAATACATTCCTCTGGGGCATCATCTCTGCAGCTCTGCTACAGTCCACAACAATCAGAGCTGCTGCATTTCCTCTAAAACTTCAGTTACCTTCACAGTGCAAAGTATCAGAGAACCATTAAGGTTGGAAAAGACCTCTAAGATTGTCAACCCAACACTACCATGACCACTAAACCATGTCCTGAAGTGCCATGTCTACACATATTTTGAACCCCTCCAGGGATGGTGCCTCCAGCACCTCACTGGGCAGCCTGGGCCAGTCCCTGACCACTCTCTCAGCAAAGAACTTCTTCCTAATGTCCAGTCTGGACCTCCTCTGGTGCAACTTGAGACCATCACCTCTTGTCCTGTCATTAGTTCCTTGGGAGGAGAGACCAACACCAACCTCTCCACAACCTCCTTTCAGGTAGTTGTAGAGAGCAGTAAGATCTCCCTTCAGCCTTCTCTTCTCCAAACCAAATAGACCTGATCCATCTTTAGCAAATTCTTACTACATTTGACACATTTACTGACAATTCTTTACTTATTTTGTCCTTCAAAGTTTGCTCTGAAACTTGCCTACTGTTGAGTTTAGGCTAATTCGTGTGCTCCAGTAATTCCCCACTGTGTCAAATAAAGATGCTAAAGAATCTGTTAATTGCCAGTCAGATGGCACCCTCTGATTTGACAGATCCATTACAAAGACTTGCAATGGACTTGCAGTTTCTTCTCCCAGAGTTTTAATGTTCTGGGATACAGATTATCTGGCCCTCTGAGCTGAGCACATCATGTTCTTTGATCTGATTCTCCTTCTATTTTTATTAAAGCTTGTTTTCAAGAGCAGTCCCTTGGTGTGGGTGTTGTGAGCAGCCAGCCCTCAAGGACAGCACGTCCTTCAACCTTGGGAGAGAGCTGGCACCAAGGCTCTCCCAGCCAAAATGTTCCAGGAACAGGCCAGGGAATCTCAATGAGCAGCTTGGGAAGAAGCTGCTCCTGGGATGGCACAGCCCTGTCTGCTGGGGCTGCTGGCAGCAGGATTCACCTTCCAACACAGCTGCACAAAGGAGGTGAGAGACTATTCAACTGGGTGTGGGACTCTTTACCAAAGGTGGAAAGATCTTCATCAGAGGAAACTTCCATCCAATGTCAGCTGCAGAGGCCAGAGCCCTGCTGCACCCTCAGACCTTCTCCTAACTGTGGTACCCCACTCCTTCCTACCTCTGAGGCTGCAGAACTTGTAAGAGACTCTGGCAATTAGCTCTATCTCCACCTTCAAACTGAGTGCTACCCCTTCCAATGAATGGAAGGCTGTGCAGAGGAAGGTGATGTCTGGAGAAGAGAAGGCTCCGAGGAGACCTTCTGGTGACCTTCCAGGATCTGAAGGGGGCTACAAGAAAGCTGGGGAGGGACTTCTGCGGCTGTTGGGTAGTGGTAGGAGTGGGGGGGATGGCTCAAAACTAGAGGTGGGGAGATTCAGATGAGTCGTTAGGAAGAAGTTCTTGCCCAGGAGGGTGGGGAGGCACTGGCCCAGGTTGCCCAGAGAGGTGCTGGAAGCCCCATCCCTGGACATTTGGAAGGCCAGGCTGGCTGGGGCTGTGAGCAACTGATGTAGTGGGAGGTGTCCCTGCCCATGGCAGGGGGGTTGGAACGAGATGAGCTTGGAGGTCCCTTCCACCCCTGACAATTCTATGATTCTATGTCTGGTGTCTGCATGAAATTTTATGTGTGCAAGACCAAGCTCCTACACCCCTCTGTTCCCCTGTCATCCTGCCCTAGGATAACATCTAGTTTGGACAATTCTCCCTCAGCCCAGCCCCAAAGAAGGAGGTGGGCAACACAGAGGAAGCAGCAGAAAGCCCAGGAGGTGACAGCTGTCCACCCTGGAGAGCCCCAAGAGCTGCTGCAGTGCTGAGAGGTGGCACCACACAACAATATGATTTAGTTGGGATCTGCACAGATCATGCTTCTATCAGGGGGTTACACTGCTCGGCTGCTGGGCACCCCTCATGTCTTTCTGAGAAACCCAAGAGACAGAACAGGCTTTAAATACATGTTCAGCCCAACTGCCACATCTCCTCCTGCTTGAATGTGCCTCTTGTGCAGTGCCCAGGACCTCCAGGTGTCTGTACTTAACCTGCAAGAGATGTTCCTTGGGAGAAGGCTGATACTGGGCTCTGCTTGTCCACCCCTCCAAAAAGTACCAGGTGACCCTACATGATGGGACATGCTTCTCATTCCCTGCCAGAGCTGGTTATTCCCTTCCCTGTGAGATGCCACCAGCCTTTGTGAAATGAGCTGCTTTCCATCAGCCAAACACTCAAGTGTAACTCCCCACCTCTTAAAAAAAAAGAGGAAATGTGTTTTCTGATTTAATGACCCACAGAGGATTCCACAGAACCTGCACTTCTCCCAGTCTTATCAATGAGAATACAAAAACCATTAAAACTCTTCCTCTAACCTGAGTAAAATGTTAAGAAGGGAATTAAGAAGGTGATGAGCTACTAATATGTGCTTTTATTTCCATTTGCATTTTTTTCTGAAAAGAAACCTCTGGCTCTTCTCTGGTTCTTCTCTTAACCAGAATTTTTTTCTCATGGAGATGAAGACCATTTGAACTGGTGCTAACAGCCCTTGGGGTGTGACCTAACCAGAGACCAAAGCTTTGCAGGGCCCAGCAGAGAGCTATGGCTCATGTGGAGCACAACGAAGGTGGCCAAGAGGTTTCTGGCACATCTTTTCCTAGGCAGAAAATGGCAATTTGTCAAAGTGAACCCTGCACACCAAAGGTTGGCTTCTGTAACTTCCTTTTTTTTTTTTTTCCTGTTTCCTTTTTCTTTTCTTTAAGACATTCTGGAATAGTCAAATATTCTGCATTGATAATTGCAGCATTAATGGTTGGACTTGATGATCTTAAAGACCTTACTGGGGCCTTCCAGTATCTGAAGGAGGCTACAAGAAAGCTGGGGAGGGACTTTTCACAAAGGCCTGGAGTGATAGGATGAGGGGTAATGAGTTCAAACTGGAAGAGGGGAGATTTAGATTGGAAATTAGAAGGAAATTCTTCACTCTGAGGGTGGTGAGACACTGGCACAGGTTGCCCAGGGGGGCTGTGGACAGACTGTGGACAACATAGTTACAAAAAGTTTACCTAAAAGACAGGTCCAAATCCTCCTGGCAACAAAAAGGGTCTTGAGAAAAAAAAATGTGATTTTGTGATAATACAAAAATCTAAATCTGCATCTATGTAAAGCTTTCTTCCGTGTTTCAAGATGCTGCTTCATTGCTGTCCTACCTCCACAGCAGACCCCTCTCCACCAGTCGTTATCAACATTTCCAACTACATTTAGCAGATGACCCTGGAAGCTCAATGCCAAGTGTTAGATGTTGGTACCTACCTAAAGTGAAAGTATCAGCTCCAAAATCTGTGCCCTCAGTACAGCCAGAAAAATCTGTTTTAAACCCCTCCAAACCTACTGTGGAGCTCTAAGATGAGCCCCAGTTCTTCAGTGCCAACAATTTAGCAAAGAGCAGCTGCTGGGCTTGTGCTTTTAGTTCCCAGGGGACACACAGATGCTGCTTTCTTTGTTTTACCTCCTGCAGTGTCTGAAGGCAGCACAGGTCAATACAGCTGGGAAGGAATTGGTCCCAGGACAGCAGCCCTTCAACACAACAGTGACCTTGCTTCTGTAACCCAACAAGGACTTCCCAACTCCCTCAATATCCCTTAGCAACCAATTCCCACAAACCTAATTCCCCAACTCATTATTACTCAAAGCACTTGACTATTATGATTTCTGGTTTCAACCAAAGACCAGCAATGAACTACATGTGTAAAAGCCACCTAGATGATCAGACCAAGTGTTTCTCTTGGAGAACATGTGTGTGAGTTGGTATCAGACAAGAAATTGAGTGGATGGAAGAGGACCCTGAATCCATGTGAGCTGAGGAGGTGTTCAGTGGGCAGCAAAAGCCAGAAGTGGCCCTAACAGTTGCTTTTTGTCTGCTCAAAAGCAAACGGGAAGCCCAAGTAAAACTGTCTTGTGGGTGGGACAGAGCCTCCAAATAATGTGCTTTGTTGATCTGGGTAACATCACCCTGAGTGCCCCTTGAGATCTGCTCTGTCCTCTCACTGAATCACAGCATGGTGGGGNACTGTTTGAAAGGTCCCTGTCACCATCCAGCAAAGCCAAATAAACTACATTATGGTTAATATTTGCTATGAGCCTCCTATGACTGGAATGACAGAAGAATCCTTTGTGGGACTCCTGGGCTGAGTTTGGGTACTGACTGTAACAGCATCTGGAGAGGTGAAGTGCTGGGGCCTGGGCTGTGGGACCCGAGTTGGAGTTGACCTGTGGATGAGTCTCAACCCAGCAACAGGTTTTGTTCCCCAAGTGGTTCCCCAAGGCCCCAGAGGCAGAACCTGCCCCAGCTGTGTGAGGCTCTGCCTTTCCCCAGGTGATTGTCATTGGGGTGGTGGCCAAGGCTAGAGATAGATCAACCAGGAACTGAATCAGTCTGAGAAGAAGCAAGAACTGAACCAGCTAGTGAGAAGCAACAAGGAGATGATCAGTTGGAAAAGAGTTCCTGCAGAAGAGAGTTCCTGGTGGGGCCAGTTGGAGGAGCTTCTTGTTGGGGTCACTTGCTGAGCTCTCTCTCAGTGCTGTGTTCCCCTTTGGCTGGTTTGAGATGGAGAAGAGCAAAGAGATGAAGAATAAAAAATGAAGTTGTGCTGAGGGGATGTTGCTGAGGTTGGTGTTGGCCCGAAGAAGAAGAGAGCTGGCAGCACAAAAGGCCAGAGTTTCAGCCTTGCAAAAATAGTTTGTCCAACGTTGTAAAAATATTTTGCCCAGAGGGTGATTCAGTTCAGGTGTGTGTCTGCTGAACAGAACTCAAACCAGCTCTGTTTGGAGATTTCTGTCCAAACAATTCAGTGATAACAAACGATGATACAAGCCCCACCAAGGAAAGCAGAGGGGTTCCCAGGACCTGTAATGAGAGCTGGCATCACTGCCTGCACATTAGCAAACCCAAACACTCGCCGAGTAAGTGGCTCCAGAGAGCACTTGACAAAGACAGAGCTCCCTTCACACCTTAAAAGGCTCAGAAACATTTTGTCGAGTTGTGATAAGAGCTTCAAACATTTACCTGTTTGGGGATTCATAAAGGGAGCAGCTCTGCTGCAGCCAGCCAGGCTGCTCTGTGTGTGCCCATTGCTCATTCATGGCGAGTTCTGAGTGGTAATAAGAGAACTAATCTAACAGCTCTTAACAACAAAGCTTTTTATTTATTCATGAAGCAAATAGAAGCCTGGAAAGTGCAGCACAACCTCCCCTCTGAGGGCTCCTACAACTACACACCCAACAGGAGGCTCAAAGAGCAAGAAAACCAAAACAACAACGCCTGGTAAGAGCAATAGGGAGCAGCAAGAAGCAGGCAGAAGGTGGCTGCTTTGGACACATAGAAGACACCTCATCCCAACTCCCACTGGATAGAAGGAGGGGTGACTGCCCTCACTAATGGGATGAGCAGCAGGTAACCTGGCAGAACACCAGGAATGTTTCCAAAGCCACCTTACCTGGAGGATGACCCAGTGACCCTCTTTCGCAGCCAGATCCAGAGCTTGTTCAGCAACCACCTCTTGACCTTGGCCGAGGGAAACATTGTGGAAATTCCTGTTGTTAAATGTATAACCAAGTTTCTTTCCTAAAAGAAAAAAAAAAAGCAATGTTCAGCACTTTTACCTGGAGCAGCACAGCTGAGCTCAGCCTTATCAGAAACCCTCACAGAAGAGCTATCACAATTCTTCTAACAGTTATCTTGTCTCTCACACACTCCTTGATGAAGCTCTGAGAACAGCAGCAGCTCCTTCCCAACCACTGTTAATTACAGAGTGGCACCAACACAAAGCTACGTTATTACAAAGTTCCTCTTGTTTAAAGAACATTATTCCCCTGTAACCTTGTGTAAAAACGTATTTTACACTGATAGGAAATTAAAATCACTTGCTGCTGATTAAATAGGCTTTGAACAAGACGTCATTGGGTGGGGAAACCAACCCAGCACAGCCTGGGAGGACCAGCAGGAGGGTTGGGAACCCATCCAGCTTTGAGAAGGCACCTGAACTGAGTCTGTGTGAGCTCCCTGTAGTCTCAGCCAAGGCCTCCCAGGGTTCCTGGATCTAGGAATCAGTCAGCCCTCCAGATTCCTTATGGATCATCATGGCCTTCAGCAGGTGTGGGGTTGCCTCTGAGTGCTCCACAATGTGTGTGGGAAAGCCCACGGTGAATGGCTGCAGCAGAGCCCATGGGAAGGGTGCTCCACTGCAGTAACCTCCCACAGACCCTTCCACATCCCTCTCTGCACAGCGTGGGGTGGTGTGCTGCCACCTCTCTTCTTCCTCAGGCCAACACCAACCTCAGCAACATCCCCTCAGCACAACTTCATCTTTTATTCTTCATCTCTTTGCTCTTCTCCATCTCAAACCAGCCAAGGGGAACACAGCAAGAGAGAGCTCAGCAAGTGACCCCAACAAGAAGCCCCTCCAACTGGCCCCACCAGGAACTCTCTTCTGCAGGAACTCTTTTCAAACTGATCAGCTCCTTGTTGCTTCTTTTCTCTTCTGTTGCTTCTCCCCAACTGGTTCAGTTCCTCGTTCCTGGTTGATCTCTCTCCAGCCTCACCCATCACCCCAATGACAATCACCTGGGGGCAGTTGGTTCCTCACACAGCTGGGGCAGGTTCTGCCTCTGGGGCCTTGGGGAACCACTTGGGGAACAAAACCTGTTGCTGGGTTGGGACTCATCCACAGGTCAACTCCAACTCGGGGCCCACAGCTCAGGCCCCAGAACTTCAGGTGGGAACCCCAACACCCTTGTAATTTACTATCCTGCTCTGAAGACAGGATGGCAGCTCTTTAGTGTTTCTTCATTTAGACTGTGGTACTCCTTTGGACTTCCCTGATTTCTCTGTAGCATCCCAGTGCCTCAGATTCTTTAAGTGATCATGGCTAAAGATCCTCTGTTTAGTTTTCTAAATATGTGTCATCCAAAGATGGAGGACACCAGCTGCATCTCATCTGCCTGGAGCAAGTTATCTCTCTGCAACTACCTAAAAGGAGGTTGTGGTGAGGCTGGTGTTGGGCTCTCCTCCCAAGTAACTAATTACAGTACAAGAGGTGATGGTCTCAAGTTGCACCAGGGGAGGTTTAGATTGGATATCAGGAAGAAGTTCTTTCCTGACAGAGTGGTCAGGGACTGGACCAGGCTGCCCAGGGAGGGGCTGGAGTCACCATCCCTGGAGGGCTTCAACAAACGAGTAGATGTGGCACTTCAAGATGTGGTCTAGGGGTCAGGGAGATGTTGGGATGAAGGTGGGACTTGATGATCCTTGAGGTCTTTTCCAACCTAAATGATCCTATGATCTCTCTGTGTGCTCCTCAGAGGACAAGCACCAATCTGTGCTGCCAGAGGGAAGCAGCCCAAGAAACTCCCCATTGGCTCCACACATCATGGCAGGATGGATTTGGCTCAGCCAGGGAGTCAGGACACACATTCCCACACCCTGATCCCTTGGGACTGCCTGCCCTTATCTCTGCACACAGATTGGCCTTCGTGCAGATGACGCACCCTTAACGCCTGATTTCAGGTGAGTTTTACAGTAAAACAAGGAAAAAACTCATCTTGCAAGACTTCGGATTCAGCTCTTGGTACAAGATGGAGCAGAGAAATAAAACTAGGATCCACTGCTAGTGGATGAAAAACTAGACATGAGCCACCAATGTGCAATCACAGCTTAGAGGCCAATCCCAGCCTGGGCTGCATCAAAAGAACTGTGGGCAGCAGATCAAGAGAGGGGATTCTGCCCCTCTGCTCTGCCCTGGGGAGACCTCACCTGGAGCTGTGTCCAGTTCTGGAGCCCCCAGCACAAGAAGGATGGGGACATATTGGAGCCTGTCCAGAGGAGGCCACCAAAATGATTGGGGGAATGGAGCATCTCTGGTGTGGAGACAGACTGAGAGAGTTGGGGCTGTTCAGCCTGGAGAAGAGAAGGCTCCAGGGGGACCTTAGAGTGACCTTCCAATACCTTAAAGGGTCCTACATAAAGGCAGGGGAAGGTCTGTTCAAAAGGGTTTGTAATGACAGGACCACGAGTGATGGTTTTAAGCTGGGAAAGGAGAGATTTAGACTGGATAGTAGAAAAAAGTTCTTTACCATGAGGGTGATAGATCAGTGGAATGGGCTGCCCAGAGAGGGGGTGGAGGCCCCATCCCTGGAGTCCTTCAAGGTCAGGCTTGCTGGGACTCTGAGCAGCCTGCCCTAGGTAGAGATGTCCCTGCTGGGGTAGGGAGGTTGGACCAGATGATCTCTAGAGGTCCCTTCCAGCCTCAAACATTCTATGATTCTAAAACAAGCATCCAAACTCTTCCAATTGCTGGAGCTCTCTGCTGAGCCCTTCTACAGCAACTCCTGGGATAAGCTCCCCCCATATTTGAGAGTTTCCCATTTCCTTCCTCCCCATCTCTGGTGGCTGCCAACTTTGA
Organism: Brachypteracias leptosomus; assembly: GCA_013401335.1. Lineage (NCBI taxonomy): Eukaryota > Metazoa > Chordata > Aves > Coraciiformes > Brachypteraciidae > Brachypteracias > Brachypteracias leptosomus. The sequence goes on along the minus strand of VYZX01009692.1, from coordinate 1,092 downwards.
GAGCTGCTGATCTTGTCCTCTGCCTTCGAGATCCACCCTCTCAAAAAGGGATGGGGAAAATTTCCAGAAGGCAGGGAGCTACCCTAATCCTAGTGATTAATAGAACTATCATCAGTTGTTATTTCCACTTCACAGATGGGACAGGACTGCAGAGGGATCCACACTGAGCCTGCGCTGGAAGAAGCCAAAAGCTGTTGCCAACCTTCCTCCTCCCTTGCTGGCTTGGGGAGCAGAGGGGATGGTGCAGCCGGGCTGCCCCAGGGAGCTGGGGGAGCTTCCCAAACCCAACAGCCTTTGCTGCAGGATCCACCCCGTGCTGCCAAGGAGAGGTCCCACAAGTGGGCAGCATCTGGAGGAAGCCATTTTCCATCATGGGAGTGATCCAGCCAGACTGGCATGTTAATAAAACCTAATGAAAACAGGGAATAATGACTCCAGCCCCAGCCAGGCAGGCTCGAGGGCCAGTGCAGCTGCACTCAAGCAATGGGTTTATTTCATCAGATTTTTTTCCCTTTCCCTTGCTGTAACTTTTCTGGCTGACTAAGCCCAGGTGCTCAGCTGCACTCAGCTTTACAATGCCAGTTAAACCATTCATGGCTGGATTTTAGTGCTTATTTCCCATACAAGATAATAACCCAGTGAGAGAAAGGATCAGCAACGGGGCTCCAAAGGGAAGCTGGGCAATGACAGGACCTTCCTCAGGGGCTCCACTTGGATTCACAAGGATGAGCCCTGGTATGAGGGCAGAAAGAGCTCAAAACACAATGCACAGCCCAGAAGCTCCTCAGGATGGAGAAGTGTGATCTGGTCTGGGGCTCAGGCTGCACTGAGCTGTAACAGCTCTGAAAGCTGCTTCTGGGAATGTGGGTAAAGATTGACTCCAGCATTATCTTGGGATGACCCAGAAAGTGCATCATGGAGAGGAAAAGAAACCCACAGGTCAGCATTTTCCCATCACTGCCCTGGATGATGGCTGAGTTCAGTGCTGCTGGTTTCTGTGCTGGGGCTGCCAGCCCTGCCCGTGTCTAGTCTGGTGACCTGCCTGATAAAAGCAGCCAGTAGCCCTACTACAGAATCATGGAGTGTTTTGGG
>VYZX01009691.1:148175-179688 GCA_013401335.1 Brachypteracias leptosomus | reverse complement strand
CCGGCATCGCCCCTGCGAGCCGAGAGCGGGGCGCCGGGTCAGGCCCCGGCGGGACAGGGCCCGGCCCGGCTGAGGCCCCCAATCCCGCACCTCCCGCCCCGCGTTCTCGCTCCCCCCAGGGGCTTTCCCGGTGTGGGGAGCGGGGGGAGAGTGAGCAGCGCTGCCCGGTCCCGGGCTGCCAGCCCGGGCCTGACCCACCAGCGAGACCCCGGCGACAGCATCCCCCGCACCGTCCCCAACAACTCCTGTTAGTACATTTTTCATGTTAAGAGCCGCCAGATGATCCCGCAGATGTATAGAGGAGGTTATGCAATGTTATTTCTGTTCCTCACATAGGAAAGAATCACAGAGGGCAGAACCTCTCCTCGTTAGTGCTGGGACCAGTGACCCACGCCCTCAGGGTGCCTCTCGGAGGGCATCGAACAATAACAAAATCTCATGGCTACTGAAAACAAAATGGGCTTCCTATTGATGTTGGACAGTGCTGATCTGAACCGTCGAGGCCTGGCTGATGTTCAGCTTTTATCTTTCTGGCAGCAGGTTAAAATAATTCAAACAGAAGTTGATTATCTATAGGACCAGCCAGCTGGCCCCAGTCCAGCCCCCTCCGCCTCATGTGCTGCCCTTCTCAGGTTTCACACAGAACGATCTGCAGCGAGGGCTGCTCAGGGCTTGGCTTTTATGCTATTCACAGAAGAACTTTACAGTGATGAGAAATTCTTAATTAGGCAGAGCTTTTAAGGTAAGAAAGCACAATGGATTCATGACCTTTATATGAAATAAGTACTCTGGTCACCTCTGCCAGCTCAGGTCCCATCTCTGCATCCCAAACAAGAACCTCCCAGAGCCAGACTGGCAGCTGTCAGATCTGAAACATCCCTGTTTACATCCACTGGGCTTTACTGCTTTGCACCAGCTGCAACTCTCTCTGGGCATCTCACTGACTGTGGGTGCTTGGGAAGCACTGGAGAGATCCTGCTCTCAGCCACAGTCAAGAAAATCTTAAGTAATTTCTTTAAACACTGACCTATACTTGAAATGGGAGAAGGTGGGACTACAGGACAGAGCATCCCTAGACATGGATGGTTCTGCTTTGGTCCTGGTCTTTGCCACCAACATGCTGGGTGATTTTAAGCATTTAATATTGTTTGCTTGACCCCTCTTCCCCCTGCTCCACTATTCCACAGCTTCTGTATCTATAAAGGCTGAATATAATGAAATCAATCTCTTTTACAAAACATTCCAAGGATCAGATGGTGTTCCTTATATGGCAGCTAGGTATTAATAGTGAGATCAAGAGTGGCCATATGAGTATGCCAACAGTGGATTAGTAAAATCCTTAGTATTTGGTGACCTAATCTCCGAAAATATTTCAGAAATCTTAGAGAAAATAATATCAGAAAACAATCTCAGAAAGTATGATATATCAGATCTCTAATAAAGTATTTTTCCTATCTATCAGCTTACCCTTATAGATACTTACAAAAGAAACTAAAGAAAAAAAAACTCTTTACACACAGGTCACAGCAGCCCTGCTGTAACAATACCAACACTGTTCCCACAGCACACAGTTACACCATGGCTGGTATGGGGCTCTACAGACTTGCAGCATGCTGACTTTTCCACATATATAACTGAAAACATGTTAAAAATTTAACATGAAATATTGTACCTATTGCACACTAAAATTCCTGGAGCAGTCTCACCCTGTTGTCATCAATACACATGCTCCTGCTACAGTGCCTTTGGAGTGAATGCTGCTCTGGTGTCACAGGGACACACTCTGGATACAGAAAGATCTTGCATTTGAAGTGCAAACTAAAACCAAGCAAGATTTTGATCTTCTTTCAGTTCAAAGACAGTCTGAAGTAACTCACTCCTTTTCAACTCACTCCCATGGGCCTGATCCTATTAAGAAACCTTACTAAAGGAGTAGCTGAAAACCCACTAGGAAGAGTCCTCTTCCCTTGCTGTCAGTGGGCTTTGGATCAGATCCTTCCACCCAAAGACTGAAGTTACACAGAAAGCAGCTCAGGGGTTTCTCTGGTTGCATCTTTCCAAGTCCAGACAGAACCACTACTGATTTCTGCACTTTGCTGCAACACAGCACCAGAGGCAGAGAGCTACCAAAGGCACAAATCTCTGGAGAAAGTAAGCTGAAGTTTCAGGAGTTACTGTCTGCTTCTCAGTGATTACAGTTACCTCAATAAACAACAGAATCATGTTCAAAAAACCTCATCTATCTATTATTCTTCACACACATTCTCATAGAACACACACACACGGATGGAGAAACATCCTCTCCTTCAGTATCAACAGGTTAACTGAGTTTGTCACATTGAATATCCTTTACTAAAAGCTGCAGCTGAAGGGCAGGCTGATGGATGTTGTCTGACAATCCAGCTTTTAAGAAAATAAAGTGTTGAAAACTCACCTTTGCTGTCAGAAATCAGATGAATGGAGAAGAACATTTCTCTTGCCCCCACAGGCTCCCTCGGCTCATGCCATGTCACTTACACACGCTGAGCTCAGAGTGAGTCTCCCCTTTCCAAGCCAGATCCTTTCCAGATGTGAGCAGCAGAATCAGAGAGAGCAACAGGCAACCCTCTACCAACGAGAGTTTCCTGCACTTCCCAATGAGATCGGAGAGGAATTTTCCAAAGTCACCATATGGGAAAATGTGAGTAGGAAAGAGGAAGCAGCTATAGTCTGAATATAAAGACTTGGGGAAGAAACAATCTCCCATTGCTTTTTGTCAACAGGGTTTACAAGATCCAGGAGAGCTGCCAAAGGCAAGCATGCTGCAAGGGACCGGGGAGCAGCACACGGTGTATGCTTTAGAGTTTCACTGCAGGATACTGGAGCTGCACTGTCTGATACCTGATCTTTAATTTTAGCTGCATTCAACACAAAATCTGAATTCCAGGTGGGAATGTCCTCCCATTCCCTGGAGGTCTGGTTCAGATTAGCCAGGAACAGACAGACCAGCGGGTTTTCCTGCATTTTGTCTCCCTCCTCTTTAACCCTCCCTGGTTTTCAACCCATCAACTGATCTACAGGGACCACAGATAGCTAGGCTGAAACTACAAATATCCTACAGGCAAAGTCCCCAAATTTGATTTAACACCCCATCTACTCAATCTCTTTATCTTCTAAGCCCCAGATTACAACACTAAACATCAAAACAACCCTCCACCACACACACACACACTCCAGCCCTGATCACCTTTAGCCCAGAAGCCTCACATCTTTCCTTTCTCCCCTCTTAGTAAAAAAAAGAAAAACATGCTGTTTAAAACACAGCATGCTCCAAGTGCAGTGATACTTCCAAGAAAGCAACACGGCTTTTTGTCACTGACAGCAGAGTTATTAAACATAAAGCCACCTGTTTGTGAATGCCCCCCAGTGCTCCATATAGTACCTCCACAAAAGCTGCAGAGGATCTGTCCTCACCAGGAACACGACCTTCTTGCTGAATTCCAGAAACGGGACACTGATTCTTTCCTCTCAACTCCAGCTGAACTAAAGTCTAAAGCAATTATTTCCTCCCTCTCTTCTTCCAGGCTCCTATCAACTGGAACTGATCCCCCTCTGTGCCACGTGGAAGTTTCAAAAGTTAGTGTGGGAAGTGTGTTTTTACTAAACAAAAATAAAAACAAACCAAAGCTGGCTGCTTTCTTAGTGATCCAGAGACCCGGGGTGCATTTGCCTGCCACCCTCTCTGTATTATGGTACCCTGAGCCCATACAACACAATTTACAGTGTTCGCAAGGAGGAGAAAAATAGCGTGCTTCTGTTGGGGGCCCATCCCATCTTACCCCAGTCTGCAGACAGAGAGAAGGAAGAGCAGGTTGATTACCTGGGTCACTGCTGATGCCAGAGCAGCCCACAAGGGAGAGTAAAAGAGCAAGATTCACCCGTCTCCAAAAGTGCATTTTTATCTGTTTTTGTTGTGTAATCTCTGCTGTCATGTAGCACCTGAGGATGTTATAAAAAGAGGGGCATTGTGCCTCCTTTAGTGGGGAAATAGCATCACAGCCAACCCCGGGTTGTCTGGCAGGACAGCACCAGTACCAGAAACCAGATGTGCAAAGGTAACCTGTACAGCCATACACTATGCTGCAAATTACCTATATAGGCTGCTTTTTCCAGGCTTTCATTTCCTCCACATCCTACCCTCTTGTATCTACATATCCCAAACTTGCAATATATTATCTCCAGGCCCAGTGCTGCATTTCCATCATCAGAACCCACACAAATCCCCAGGAAAACCAGAGCTGGAGTCAGACCTATCTAAAGGTGTCCTGACCCACGACTAAGCCAAAGGCTATGCCCTGGCCCCCTACACGGACTCAGGCAACCACTGTTCCTCTTCACTACAGCTTTCTGGTGCTGTCAGAAGGAAAACTTCCACTGCACCACTCAGACACAGAAATATAGTTGCAGGAAATATTTCCAGTCAAACTCAAGTCTTTGTACTCTTGCTTGTTCCCCGTGGATGGGTGTGAGTGGTGGTTGCAGCCTAAATGAAGAAACATTTTCAGGTTTAAAACCTGAAGATTCAGTTTAAACTTTGGTACAATCACTTCTTCAGATCACATAGATGGCAGAGAAACAGGTCCTTGGGCAACTAACTCTTAGGGCACTTGACTGAACAAGCATGTCTAGAGCACACCATTGTGCTTTTGCAATGGGCCAGACACTGCAAGACCCAACTTTCTGCACTGGCTCCAGCAGAAAAAAGCCCCAGCGGTGATCAAGGACAGACTTTGCTAACTTGAGCTCTTATTGTTCAGATACTCTTGCAGACCCCAGCACAAGGACACGTCCAGGGCCAAGGTGCAGCACTCCATATTCCACTATGGTAACTGAGAAGCCAGGTGACTTACCTAAGTTCCACCAAGATTGCACTTGCCTCCTGGAACCACAGAGGATCAGGACAGCACAGAGGTAGCTCAAACCCCTGAGATCTGCTCAGCTCTGACTTTGCAACTATTGTCACTGTCCTAAAGAGATTATAGGCTAAATTTAGATGTGATATGATAAACTCAAATAAGCAACAACATGTCAGAGAACAAAAGGTATAAGTAGATCTATTGAAGAATGAGCTCTAAGAACAGTGGTTCTAGAAGCATCAGCTCACTTGTGATCAGTGTGGAGTGAGGCATAAGGCACTCAAGAGATTTAAGTTTTATTTGTATCTTAAAAGGTAACAAAATGTTCTTTACTCTCACCTCTATCTGATTTAAATAAGACTCTACAGAAATACTGGCATTCCTGAAGTGTCCGCTGCTATGTGCTGATACTGTGCCTTTATTTGAAAGGAGAGAAAAAAAGCCCATTAAAATTCTTTTAAGTAACTTGCTGTCATTTGTTTCAAAAAAATGAATAATCAAAACACAAAGAGTAAAAGGGTTTTTTGTCTCCAAAGCAGGAAGGGAAGTATTTTTCAAATCTAATGCACAACAGAGCCTGGCCATGAGCCTACTGGCATCTGTGCCTTGATCCAAATGAACTTTAAGCTGTCTGTTCTCCCAGAGGACATGTACTGTTTAAAAAAAAAAAGAATCCATGACTGCTTTTAATCTACCTGAAATATGGGAGACAGACACAGCGTATTTTGTACTAATTTTATACTATCCATGTTCCTTTTAGCCTGATGCAGCATTATTAGGATATTTCTGTTCCTGTATCACAGTATATAAGTAACATTTCCCAGAGAAACCCACCCAGGGCCATATAGAACCATCTGCTTTTAAGTTAGCAATGAATTCTTCTTACAGATACGGGGTACAGAGCAGCTCACACTGTCACTCCAACAAATTACACTGCTGTTTATTTGAGTAATAAAGGAATTTGTTCCAAACAGTTGGGGTTTTTTTCCAGCATTTGTTCTCCACATGTGGTTTGCTTCCTCGAGTGTTGATTTTTCATAGTTAAAGAGACTTTTTCCTGCCTTTTATCCGCCAGGCTAATTGCATTCTTACTCTTCTCTGTTTAAGGAGAGCTGACATCCAGCTCAGTGCTCTGCAGAACAGGAAGCCATGTACTTCCTGTTCCAAGGAGGTAACAGTTTAAACTGACCTCAGATGAAGTGGACATATGGAAAATGGACAAATCCAGCCTTGGGATTATTGGAAATTGTTCCTATTGCGACAGGGAAGATGTAGTGAAGTCCCTCTGTCCCATCCTCCTGCATCCTGAAATGATTTATTGCCCAAGAGAGCAGCTCCTTAACCCAGCTGCCACAAACCACACTCAGCTGTTCACAACCTCCCTATTTGAACAAACCATCTCTCTGCTGCTCACCAAAGGGACCCCAGCTTACCTTGGACTGGGAGGACACACTTGACACAAATAAAGCCACAATGAGCCACCTGCCAGATTCTCCGTGCCCCTTCTAACACTCGCAGGTATCAACACCTGTACTGGGCACCCTCTCACACAACCCCACCAAGTTATCCAAGAGGTAAATCAGCCCCACACAAGGTACAGCTGCAGTAACTGGCTTCCCCCTACACCACCTCATCCACTCTCATTTATCCACATGGAGCCCTCTCACTAATAACCCAGATTCTGAATTTCCTAACATCGTTACCCTGATCAAAACAGGAACTGAGACTTCATGAAGTAGCATATTTCCTCAAGCAAAGGAGCCATGTTCTGGCCCTCAGCTTTTCTTCTACCTACTCAAGGTAATTGTAAGAAAATCAGCAATGACTTTTGAAAGCACTTATGGTATAAAGTGTGTAAGTGCAAGGTACTGCGCTGTACCTATTTCTGACTAGGCAGAGCAGCAAGACTGAAATGCAAAACTCAAGTAAAGCTTAAAAATAAAATCTGTGCTCCAAAACCAAAGCATTCACCCAAATTCCTGCAATCCAGATCTGCTGAGTCAGGCAGCACTGCTCACTGGCTCCAACTCTGGCAAATCCATTTGCTGCTCTTACAGCAATGAAACAGGTTTTACTACTTTATTATGAAAATTTGCATCTGAAATTACATGAACTTCACAAAAGAAAATAAAGGTAAGATCCACCTGCCAAGCTGACAGCACCTCTGGCTGTCAAATGATTAACCCATTTATCACATCTTGTAAAAATAAAGCCCAAGAGTTGCAAAGGGCATCCACCAGAGTCCATGAAGAGAGAACAAACCTCCTGAGCCTTTTAATGTCTAAAGCTGAATTTGTGTCTTGTGAACAGGGAGTCTGAAAACACTAAACCCTCTGATAGAGGATTAGGATTTTTTTTTCCTCCTTTTTCTTTACATAAGGCCTTTGAAACAAACAAACAAAAATTTAATTTTATTATGTTCAGTGCCTGACCACCTCTTGGTATCTCTAGCCACCTTTCTAATTCTGCCCTCAAGGAATCAAGTTAATGTAACAAAATTACAGTAACAAACTCTGTAAGAAAGTCTGATCTAAAGTTACAGAGGGGAAAAGGTGCTTAATGCTGCTTGGTCAAGAGCATTATGCAATGAAAAAGAAAACTTTTGTGGAGAGATTTCTAAAATGGTACAAACTTAGGTAATGCTTTGAGTTAGGTAAAGAGCAAGTAACAAAACTTAATGTCAAAATCTGTTCTGTATCACAGAGCTCTGCCTACTTCCTCATCACAAGGAGCAGAGCAAATTATTTCTGTTCACTGTGGAATTTATTTATCCAAAATTATTAGATTCTAAGACTGAAGAATGTAAATGAAGGATCTGGGGTTTTTAGAAGAGACACTGCCACCCTCACTCCCAGAAAAATTAGAAAAGGTATTGTATTTTTAAAATACTCAGCAAGTTATGACAAAAAAGTTGCTGAAAGTGAAGTAGTAATGCAAGACTAAATAAGACATTAACTGGCAGATGGGGTAAATGCAAAACTTTATCATTTACTCCATCTTCTTAAATACTATAGGAGACACAAAACTGAGTAGCTCTTTTCATTCCCAGCAGAGGAAGCAGGCTGTGCTAACCTCTGCATCATTCCCTCTAGCTACAATTGATAAGTGAACTAAACATCTACATTTAACCTGGGATTCTTCTGTCACAATGACATCATATCTGCAAGTGCCCAAACATGAAGTCCTGCACCTGTACAAATCGAGATTTCGCTGCAGCCCAAGCAGCTCAGATTTGAATATTCTCTCTTAGTAGTGAAAAAGCTCCAAAGTTATTTTTGCAGTTTTCTTAATATTCCTTGTGCGTATTTCCCCCCCCTTAAGAATTCAAGATGTGCTCACCTGCAGATTGAGATCATTTTTTATTAAACTTTTATTGGTATGGACTCCTCTGATCTATGTTAGCTTTTTCACACTTCAAAATTCATTTGCTTCTTTGATTAAACAGTGGTCAAAAAATGTTGTGTGTGCTCAAAATTCTCACAAAAGGCATGTTCTTAGCTTGTAAAACAGATATCTACTCAAAGCTCTTCTGGTAGTATTAGTGATTCAAAAGGAGGACAAAACTTGTTAATGAAAGGGTGTATATGCAACTCTGCAGAGCAACAAATTGTTTTTGGTACATTACTGCTGCAATCCTGTAATTCCCCTTCATTTTAACCCACAAGCCAACTGGCAGGAATGGAGGGAAAAGCAGTGGATGTTATTTTGTAGAGAGCTAACACTGCTTTCATGTGAGAGCCATGCCTCCTATCTACTACAATCCTTTGGGTAAGTCAATAAATAAGAGGAAATCTGATTCATATGACTAGATTGTACTTCAAGAAGTTCACAGTGGAGCAAGGCCATACCTGTTCTACTCAACACCAAACTAATGCCTTGGAAAAGAAGAGGAACACTAGGGTGGTAAATGTTGATTCATCAGATATTATAGACCAGGGCTGAGCACAAGAGCTGTGGGCTGCTCTGAACACTGAGTGTCTGGACAGTTAAACACACCTGAAATTCAGTATAAAGTGATGCACACAGAAAAAAAAAAATTCAACTTCGTAGTGCAGGAATAAAAGCACTGAGTTCATATGAAAGTAATGAGCCCCCAGTTTTAGGAGATCTAAGAAAACATCAGCTCAAAACTAGAAGTGGTCAGAAAAGTAAATGGGGAAAGAAAAATAAAAGCAACAAATGCTCTTGTGTCTTGAAAGCTTTTTAACAGGACAATTGGAATACAGCATACAGGAGGGATACTTGCCTGGGCAGAAGGTCACCAGGTCTCTCCATGGGACAGGGTTAAGTAGAATGTCCTCTTCTTTAAGCTGTGATGCCTGAAGGTGATTGGGCAAGACCATAAACACCAGGAGTGCTCTGAAGCTGCTGACCATTTCTTCCCACAACAACCAACAAAAAAAACCCCAAAAGCCTCCAAACAACAAAAATGGCAACTAAGAGGTATACAATAGAACTGCAATGTGTAAGAAAAAAAAAAAAGGAATAAATGTAATTCCACATGACCTGTAGGTAAGCTACAGAAATTCTTGGTCCATGCTAAAAAAGCTGTCAAGGATTCAAAAGAGGATGGGACAGACTCCTGAAATAATCCATCAAGAACTCAAGATGGACACAGCACTGCTGGCTCAAATTTGTGAGATAGAAAAAAAACCCCAAAACACCAAACTAGCCACTAGCAGCTAGGAAAGTACACAGTGTAAACAGATGTTTGGGCCATCTTAATATTCCTTCCGAGGAACCAACAATCAGAAAACACAGTGGGCTAGATCAATTTTTGGTCTGATCCAGTGCAGCCATTCTTCCTGCTCAGCAATCTGGAAATCATTCACATGAGCTAAGCAGAATGACTGGCTTCAATTCACTCATTTTTATTATGATTTCTGTTAAACCAGGAAAAACAAAGTTTATGTGTAAGTTCCTCAGTCATGGCCCACATATGTGAGGTGAATACGCTGGGCTGAGATGCAGTTTATGGAGGATCTACTGAGGATGCCCGAGGAGGAAAAGATGGATGACCCCAGGCACCCTTCATGCCAACCTGGATAAAAGAGTCAAATCATTAATATGAAACCCATGTTTACAGATCTGAGGAAGAGAATACACGGAAGAACAGGAAAAGTAGATTTAATTTTCTATTAAACTTCCAACCAGAACACATTTTCCCCAAAACAGAAGTTAAAGCTTTTTACATTACTGATAAGAATTTCCTAATGATCAACAGATTTTCTCAGGAGAAAGCAGGTGAAGTGTTGGCTATACTCCCTCTCTGCTCTCCTGCTGAATCTAATTTTCTTCCAAGTGAAATATCAAATCCTGTGATTCTCAAAGCAACATTCTAGTTCCTACCTACCTCTGGATATTTTATTTTTTAATTCCAAAGTAGTAATAAAAGTATTTTATAGCAAATTCCTGAAGCCTATTCTAAAAAAAATGTTGTTAGAGATCCCCTTTCTAAGACCATTTTAATTTAAGCAGCATATGCAGCAGCATATTTGTTAGAATGGAAGTCTGAAAGCATTTGTCTGACCTGCTATTACAGCTTTTCAAAAAATGCAACTTATTTAATTGATAGGTCAAACTATTTAACCTTCCTCACTCTCTTCCCAACTAACCTGAACAACAGTTAGCAGCCTCATCCAACTCTAAGTTGCATAAAGTTTTTCATATTAATTGAAACAAAAATTGTCACAAATGCCCACCATATACCATTTGTAAGTTAAGTGCCTCAAGCTTAGCCTAAAAATCTTTGCCACAGGGAAACTGATGGAATTTATTAAGAGAATTAAGGTCTCTAACCACGTAATTTAGGTGAGAGAGGGCCAATCAAACCCAGCCTGCACCATAGTATTGATAATGTCTAGTTGCATTCTACTTTTTGTCAAGAATATCAAATACTGTTTGCTCATTTTAATGAGCTCAAAGTTTAGCTTTGCCTGGCTGAAGTTGTAGATTCTGGAGTTTCATTGCCATGCCCATGTTCCCAGAAATCTTCAATTTGCCTTGAAAGAATGCCTAAAAAGAAAGATAGATTATATGAAACACAATAAAACCTATCACTCCAGATGCACCCCTCCCAAAAGTTCTGGGCTGTTATGTATGTGCAGGTCCTGGTCTGCAGTTTTATAATTCCAACAGTTGTAGAAGACACCTCACATTCATCACTGAATGCATTTTCTGATACTAGAGGGTAGAAGAGTAAACTGAGGAAGTTGTATGCTTATTAAATGTATGATACCTAAAGAGAATAAACCTGCTATTGCTTGTTTCTTGGACTATCATAATAATGGATCTGTATTCAGAGCAGGGCATAATACCCAATGTTTTGGTGATGACAGTTCAAGGAATAAAAATTCACTGCTTCAATTAAAGCAACAATGTCCAGTAGATGCCACAACTGATCTCTTACTCAAATGCCCCCCAGCCATTACTCATGTTGTTAATGATTAAATCAATTTTACGAATCTAGTTTGTGAGGCAGACATAGTAAGATTGGGGTTTTTTTTCCTCTGGACCTTATAAAAAGGTGAACTGCATGCACTAAAATATCAAAATTGTAGATATAAAATTGCAATTGCTTCTGAATTTAACTACAACACTTCTATAATGTGTTTTACCTTCAAACTTCTCCTAGACACACTTTAGTTTATGAAAATTTTTATTTACCCTGTGATTACCAGACCAATACCTTAAAAGAATGTTACCCAGAGCCCTTCAAATTTAGAAATACAGAACTGCAACTTAAAATTAACTTCAATGTCCAGTTTACCCATACACTATGGCTGCTTTTGACACATTGAGGAATAAAAAAACCCAAATAAGCATCAGTGGATGCTCACCTCAATTTGCATTTTTCAGCATCAAGATGACTCCTTACATTCATGCCAGCTATGAGTGTAAAGACCTCCAGAAGGCCAACCCTCCTCCTTTAGGTTGCACTGCAAACACTAGTTTCTCCCTCTTCTTTGCAAAACAAGCACCATTATATCCCTTTCTGGGTTACCTACAGGATATCTGAGATAATATGTACCTGTTCTGAAGAGTAGTTATTGTCTTTCTTGATTAATCTTACTTTGGCAAATTTGTTCAGAGAAAGTCAAGAATTACATTTTTTCAGATCAGCCATGGAAGTTTTGGAGGAGGGGATTTACTTAAATTATTTCAACATAAACACACAAAACCAAACAAACAAGTCCACTTATAATCTCATCTTTGCTATACTTACTGTCTGAGGATTCATTTTGCCAGTCATGAGAGCTAACAGATCAGCATCAGCCATCGTAATTGTACAATCTGCCTTCTTATCTGCAAGACAGGGTTGACCATGAAGATTCAAACTGAGAGATGAAACAGTGATAGAAGCTGCAACTCCATGAAGAATCTGTTAATACTACAGGTTAGCAAAATGGTACCTGAAGTACATAAAAATAAGAGCTGTTCTAAAAAATATCAACAAGAGATCATCCAATAGCCAACAGGCATCTGTGCCACCTGGTAGCACAGACCATCCAAATTCATTTCTTGAAAAGAAATGATAATCTACTTGTAATCAGACAGAATGTTAAAGCTTAAGACAATTGTTAATTATCAAGCTTAAATTGGCTAATATGAAGAACAACTCAGAATAAATGTGTTTTCCCCTGTGACACTCTGGAGCTATTCATCACTGATATTCCAGGCATTTCCTGCCCTCCTTCAATGGGAGCAACATGTGCATTCTAAAAGCACTCATTTGAATTAATTCAAATCCAGAAGTTTTAGGATCTTAACAGAAATGATGAAAAATTAATTTAATAAACTCTGATATATACACCAAAGGGCAAAAAACTGCATCTATCATTTCCTACACTCATCATTGAACTAAAGTCTTTGATAAAACATTGTCCATACAACAGAAAACAGTGCTTTGCTTTTTGTAATAACTTAGCTCAATGAATCCCAAATCAAATTCCCTATCATGTTTTTAATTAAAAGCTTTATGATGCAGGTTCATGGATATATGAGATTCTGAGGACAGTCTTTGGGTTTTTATTTCCTTACTAGGCTGCATGACTTCAGACACAAGACATGACAGTTTCATGGCAAGAGTTCAAATCCTGTGTTTCCAATACTTTTATGGGGTTCCCACCACCACCCAGTTCATGTCTTATGCCTGCCTTTTTTAAAATGGAACTTGAAATTTATGTCAGCTGGTACAGTATTGCAACCAGTCAAGTTTTATTGCTTAGCTAGCTGTAGAGAAGTAACTTGATGAGATAGACCAGCTTACCACCTACCAGTGTCTCCAAAAAAGCAACTGAAAACGAGGCTATAAATTCAATTTCTGGCCCAAATTTTAAAAGGTGAAAACAACAAAACTCATGAGGTATGAATTTTTTTTTTTACTTTTTCAATTCTGATTGCTGTAAAAGTCCTCTGACAGATCTGTCTGGAGCCTCAAAGGAAACATGCAATTATCTAGATGGAATTCAGAGTAGAAGATGTTCAATTCTTGATTGGAAACACCATGGATTAGAAATGTCAATAATAATAGTTTAAAATTAACATAGCTCTACACCACCTTTACTCAAGGTCACTATAACTTAAACAGAAGATGAATTTTTATTATTCTCATTTCTTTTGTGTGTTTTCTGCAATGACATAATAAAATAGCACTGACCTGAGTTATATGCCACAGAGCCTTTACCATTTTTCACATCTACTACCCAAGTTGCTTCTTTCCCACCAGGACCATCTTTTATTTTGAAGGCAAAGATCCCACCAATTTTCTTGACAAATTGCTCTCCTTCCTGTAACAACCAGGTAATGTGCAAATTAGCCATTTACTTCAAAGCAATGTTAAAATAATTTGAATGAAACAGAAAGTAATTTAAAAACCTTTACCTTTTCTACTAACATAGAAATATCTATTTCCCTCTATTAGGCTTAAACAAACATTAATTAAAAAAAACCACCAAAAAAAGACCACAAACTATGACTATTAAAACCTATCAACTAACAAAAGTGCCCACTGTCCTAAAACAGCCTTGTCTTGATGCAAGTCTGACAAAATGTGGTTTCTTCTTCTAATCACACCTACAAAGCAAGCAACAAACACAAACTTAAAGGCTTCTTGTGTTAGTGAGCAAGCTCCTCACATACAATCTCAACTTGCTCTGACTGGAATACCCTTATGAAGGTAAGAACTGTCTGAAGTAAAATAATTTAAAACCATAGTACAGCATAGAAAGATTTCTGGCAGAGCAAAACTCCAAGTGGTAACATTTGTTTCAGTGAGCAGTTCTGAGGAAGTGATGGATGCTACTGTATTCCCATCAGGTTTCACAAATGTTCTGTCATAAATTAAAATCCTCTTGTAGGTAAAAGTAATTAAGTACCTCTTGGAGCCTCTTCTCAATCTCTTTGAAGACCAAATGTGACTTAAATCCATCCACACCTGCGCTGAGAGGCACAGCTGCAATACGGTCAGTGCTGAAATGAGAAACCCATTTGTTTACTTTCCTTTCATCACATTTTCAGCATCTTCAAATGACCATGGCCAGGCCTAACACCAGGGAGAACAGACACACTGAAACACTTCAACAGCATAGAGTAACTCTATGGTATCAAAGTGAAAGGGCTTGGCAGCTTGAATGTTTTTGCATGTATGGACAGTATAATAATTTTGTAATGAAAGGAATCATTAATCTTAAGATAAATCAGCAGACAGTACTGTCACACCAGGTATGAAGAGTGCAGCACATGCACTATCTCAGAGAAAATTTTTTTTTTTTTTGACTAAACAAATCCCCTTTTCCTTCCCAATTCACATGGGTCTCTTAACCTGTGTCACAAGGGGCACTGAGCATCACTCCTGACTCTGGAGCAGTGTCCCTGCACGGCCTGAGAGCAGCATGAAACCTAATTCTGCATTTCTGTAGAGACACCCAGAGTCAAAGGAAGTACAGAGACGCCCAAAGAAACAGCAACTCAAGCAGCAGGAAAACGAGTTTACCATTATTACCATCTCTTGGCAGCAGAGTTCAAAACTGGTGATATCTGGTTTGATATTGTTAAAGTAACAGAACTGCTTAAGAGATGTTGCTAGAACTTATTTGTGTGGCACTAACACTACACTGTGGCTGTACGTTGGAGTAGCAATAGTAGGGACTGTCTCATCTGGAGAAGACACATCAATTTGCTAATGAAGCAAGGTTGTACTAACAGGATGGAAAAAAAAAAAAGCAGAACTGTTTCACTGAAGATTAATCCAAAGTGGATAAAGTCCTGCTGTCATTTACCTGGATGCCCATTCTTGGCAGCTATTATTAAAACTACTAATTACAGGCTAGATTAGAATCCAAGTGTACTGCTGTAGAAAAAATGGTATGAAGTATCTTGATAAACATGAAGTGCAACCTCCCTTCCCTCAATTACACAAGAGCATTCAGTTACATAAGCAGTGTCTGAACAGATTAGCAGGGCAGTTTTGTTCCAAAGTCTGACAGAGGTTAGTGCAGCTCCTCAGGTCAGCCACCTCCTGCACACTCAACTCCAGGTTGGGAGGCTTCTCTAGGCTCAGCAATACTGGTTTCCTCTGCTACTTCTCTGCTTTGGGTTGTACCTCAGAAAGAATTTAAAAAATTCTCAATATCAAAGGTGAAGTGAGCTGTAGTAAATTAAACTTAATTTCTTCAGGAGAAGTATCTCTATATAGGCAAAGCTTTTCCTGCTAGGAAGGCACTACTTCTAGCAGCACCTCAAGGTTAACAGTATACAAATGGCAACAGGTTCCCTGTTCCATAAAATTAGAATATTTTTCAAGACAAAGCTCAAAGCAATGTAAAATACTGTATTCCCTATAACAGTCTTTTCCTTTCTGATTTAAAACACAGTATCAACACCCACTGCCAGGTTTTGTGAGCATGCTTGAAGAGAACCCATGAGAAGACATGTTTTTTCCTGTATCACACCTCTTTTCTCAGATGGCCTAAGCTCTCACAGATTATCACTTCTGACACTGTACTACACAAAAGTTACTGCTGCAGCCCTTCAAAGTTCAGTTGCTTCTCCCATTACCACTTCCACAGATTATAGTGTTACTTCCCAGGAACTGTCCAGGTCTAGCTCAAACAGGCATTAGAAATATTTAATATTAGAAATATTAGAATATTTCTTTCTGGAAGTCCAGTACATGATACATTTTATTATTCACAGGTTTTTAGAGCAAATGTAAAGCACTGACATTGAGCTCTAAAACCATAATATTCACAAAGAGTAGTTCAATCTTTCTAAGCAAAGTTGAAAGTGAAAATGTAAATAAAGGGAACTGGGTACTAAAAATGTCTCTCCTGAAATTCTGGCGTATTTACAAATTTTAAGCATTTTTTCTCAATTCCTGCCCATCCTAGGCTGCCATAGAACTAGAGCAGACAGCAGGACAGCCTCATTGCTGTGCTCTCCTTTCACTCTGAAATATGCTACAATTGCAAGTGCAAATTCTTTAGTCAGGACTGGATAAGCAACATGCCTGAATTCTAACAAGTACTTACAAGTACCACATGTAACACATATGGCTGAAAGCCATTCTTCATGAAACCAAACCAGTAACAACCTCGCAGTGAAAATAGTGGGTATCTCCATTCCCATGGATGCCTTGCTTTTTTTGTCGAGTCCCTAGTTTCAATTAACTCATTTTAATGTGGCCTGTTTTGTTCTTGGAAGGGTTTGAGAGGAAGGGGTTGTTAGCTTTTTTTCCTCCAAACATTAAGATTTTTCATTAAAGGAAATTGTGCAAGCCATTTTTATGGGCCAGGCTGCTCTCTTCAATAACTCTTAACTCACAGTGCATATTGTTTATCAGGAGTAAGTGTGTGAGTTACAACCTCCGTATACACCTGCAGTGCTGTCAGTACGCAACAGTTTCAACTGCTGAGCAAGTTTTAGTTTACAGTGCAACCTCCTTGCACAGGGGCAAGCAGTAATTCTAACACCACAAAGATATGGGAGCACAGTCAACACAAAGCCAGCTTTGTTCACACCAGTATTGAGCCCACAGTGCAAGTTTCCAGCAACAGCCTAAGCAAGCCCTGCACATGAATGCTCAGCAGGCCTTTCCATCCAGCAACACAGTTTCTTGCTCTAGAGACACAGTCTGAAAGGTGACTATTTTCATAGAATCATAGAATTGTCAGGGTTGGAAGGGACCTTAAAGATCATCTAGTTCCAACCCCCTGCCATGGGCAGGGACACCTCCCGCTAGAGCAGGTTGCTCACAGCCCCATCCAGCCTGGCCTTCAAAATTTCCAGGGATGGGCCTTCCACCACCTCTCTGGGCAACCTGTGCCAGAGTCTCACCACCCTCATGGGGAAGAACTTCTTCCTAACGTCTAATCTGAATCTCCCCACCTCTAGTTTCGACCCATTCCCCCTAGTCCTACCTCTACCCGACATCCTAAAAAGCTCTAACATTTTGTAAGCTCTCTGAGCACACACGGCGCTGCTTCCTCCTCCAGCACCAGCTGGGCTCAGAGGCGGGCCCAGCCGCCCCAGTGGGGCGTCAAGGGGCGGGCGGGCCCCGGTCTCACCTGGCCGCTCCTGGGCAGCCCGTACCGCCCCCGGGAAGCCCGTACCGGCCCGAGTCTCACCTGGCGGCTCCCGGGAAGCCCATGCTGTACAGGGTGACCACCGCGGCCCCGCCGAGGCCCATGTTGTGCTGCAGCGCGACCTTTGCCCCCGGGACCTGCCTCCTGTCGGCCAGGCCGCGCAGCTGCCAGCAGAGCTCCGCGCACTGCGCCAGGCCTGAAAAATCGAGCACAGAGCGCGGCTGGTTAAGTAGGGCCAGGGCCACCGCTACCGCCTGCCCCGGTGCTGATACACGCGATGGGGCTTGACAACGTTAGTTCTGGACAGCTCAGGTACCTAGAAATGGGTTTTACTGGGAGGCTTCACATGACAGTGGATCCCTTTTCAGTCCCCATTGACCCTTGGTCTCCCCCGACTCTTCTATCAGCAGTTCCACCACACACACATTTCTTCTTCTCTCCCTCAATGGTTCTTCCCATCCACGGACCTCCACCCCTTCCTCTCCCTTCCCCTGGACACTGCGTAGCCCTTTGGGCAAGGCAAAAGAACAATCTGCGTTTTATACACTGAATTCTACACTATGAAGTGGATGATGAGTAAGAAGTTTCATCATTCCCGTCACAGATGAGAATTATCGCTTCATTTGCATTCATCATTCCAATCACCGACTAGAATGATGCAATTCTGATTTAATTTGCATTCTTTCTGCCTCAAAGAGAGTGTGTACCCTCGTACAACCTGCCCTGGAATGGTTTGGAAATTTCAGAGGTCTCAAATGATTAGCACATGGCTCAGCCTCAAGATTCTTTGCAATCAAGCCAACAGTCTGTAGACATGTCATTAATGACTCTTCCCCCTCATCCCAAGGCAACAGAGGCATAAATACCAGCAATAGCCTCAACATTTATCACTGTGTGACAAAAATGTAACCCAAACCTCACAATCTAATGCTCTCAGCCTGCTACAGGTACCCACAGTCCCATTTACCTGCAATGTTTTACATCCCAATTTTCCTTATACTCCCCCCACACTAACTGCAGATTATCTGGTAACAGCTGGTTAGTTTAATGTTTGTTTTACAAGGTTCTCTCTTCTCCAGTTTTCTGACAACGTCTCATTTCCCAACACAGAAGGTGAATTATCTTCACAAATCCAGACACATTATATCCAAAAGCCACCTCATTTGGAAGCAAGCACAGCAGTTTGAAGGAAACAAAAAACAAAACAAAAAAGGGAAAACCTACGTTGCTGGGAAACGGTGACTAACTGAGCTGTGGTATAAACATCAGAGAAATATTTTGACATCCAAGGCTTAACAGAAATACCTTTTATTACAGCTAACAAGGGTACAAGCTATTCAGATGCAATAAAAATCTCCCAAATCTGAATTTTAAAGGATTCTAACATATGAAAATAGTTATTCAAACTACATTCAGCAAGTGTTGTACTATTGAGCAATTATTTAGGAACAAGTTAAGCTGTTTTGCAGGTTGCTTTAGTAACAACAGAAAAAAAGCACCATAAAATTATGAAATTCACACTCCCAAGACTTTTGGTCTGAGCAATTCTACACAGTCAACCTGCACCAAACTGTGTTAATTGGAAATGAGAATCAACTCCAGAGCTTCCTTCTAGTTTAATGAAACCCTCAAGTTCCATACATCCAGCAGTGGGAAGCACCTGCCTGTTCCAGAGCTGTACCTCCTATCTACCCAGCATGACACACTGAAACATTTTTGCATACCTGTAGCACCAAGTGGATGTCCCTTTGAAATCAAGCCACCACTAGGGTTAACAACCCATTTTCCTCCGTAAGTATTGTCTCCTCTGTCAATCAGTTCACATGCTTTTCCTATAAAACAGAGAAAAACGCTCTGGTTTAGGTTTTAAGTGACTTTTCAATTCTACTGAAGATGCTGTGTGTCAGTCAAAACCTAGGGGATACTACCCCACAGATTTTACAAAGAGCAGACTGGAATTACCTCAACATTACTGAGACTGGACAAAGCATAAGGTGGAAAAGAAGTAAAAGGGGTAGTTTTTGAAACCTAAACTTTTTTAATTTGCTGTGGAACAGTTACGTTGATATATTGTGACGTAATCAATATAATGCAGCTGTTCCATTATTTTATTAAACTGCAGTGATTACTATGTTTTCTGTAAAAGGGAGGTTCATCATAATTTGTAACCCCCAGAACATGGAGGTCCTGGTGAACACGAAGTGGAACATGAGCCCTTTCCACAGAGAAGGCTAACAGTACCCTGGGCTGCATTAAGACATTAAGATCATAGATTAAACCACTCATCTGACTAATGTTTGGAATTGCTCAGCTTCCCAGACCATTGGTACCCAAGCCCTCATCAGATAGCTCTCCCTTTTAGCCAGTCCCTCATTCCAACGACTACTTCAACATTTCCTATATTTATAACTTAGTTCTGCATTAAATGAACAGGTCAGTCTTGCACAGCTACATCCACTGTGTGGTTTATGCCATTTCAACAATCTCTATATCTGTTTCAAGATAAGTTTCACATACTACTAAGGTCAGATTGACTGAAAGGTGGTGAGAATGGCACTGTTAAATTACCATACACAAGACTTATTGGTCAATAGACAAGCACCATCAGGACTCTTCTGCATCTTCAATTAAAGGAATTAAACAAAAAAGCTTAATGTACCTATTTAAGTAATGTCAAACATTTGCCGTTTTTACTGCAGATGCCATAAAACCACAGCAAAGAAGTCATTAAAAAGCAAGTATTCAGAGGCAAATATTTGAAGACCTACAAACACTAAAAAGCCTTCCTGAAGATCTGTGAATGTCTGTTTCAGTGAGAAAGCTCAGACTTAATACAATGCACCATCTAGTGACAGAGTACGGTATTTTCTACAAATTAGTTAAATTCAAGAAAGATTAAATCAGATGATTATTTATGCAAAGTAAGAATACATTCAGAGGTTAAATATATCACATACCGAAATAGCAGTTCAATACATTATTTGAAATAAAACAAAAACCTCTTCAGGAGAAAATGTTACTGTTTTGACTTATGTACACAGAACTACACTCCACTGCTATTTAACCTGTTGTAATTTCATTGAAGTGAGTGGATTTAAACTAATCTGAACAGATTGTGTATTGTTATACAGTTGACTTTAGAGGCATGTTCGTAGCTTGCCAATGACTATTTTCAAATAAAAAGATGTTTCAAGATTTAAAAAAAACCCTCAAGGATAAGTAACATGGCAAGGCCTCTATAGGCAAATCTTGTTTGACTTTTATCTTCTTAAAAGTGAATAAAAAGATGGAGGGAAATCTAGTGGTAGGTAAGTACATAGCCCTGAAAAAGGGGCATAATACTGAGAAAGATCACAAGAATCCTTAATTTCTTGTGCTGCTTGTTTAAAAGAACCACCCCTGCACAAGCTAGCCATATGATTTCATCTAGTTGTCCAACACTTTAATTTGCCTCATTTATTTCTTCAGAAATGACACCACCACACTCGTTTGTTAAATTAATCCTAGAGCTTGCAGGTCTTCCATGTGTTACTACAGCAGTAACTTGCTTTTCCCTCTTATGAGGTTAGATAATAAGATCTTTAAATACAGAAGATCTGCCCAGGACAACTCAAAGCTCTAATTGTATGAACAGATAAAAAGATATTTTTAATGCTTTCCGCTTTAATAAAACAATGATCACCATTGATGCTATTACCTTCTGGACAGAGTCCCAGAGCTTCATAGATAAGGAACTCACTAACTGAGAAACAGTCATGAAGCTCAATCACATCAACATCTGTTGGTTTTAGGCCTGCTTTTTCAAAACATTTCTCTGCAGCTTTTTTAGTCATGTCGTAGCCAATCTGCAACAAGAAGAAACTGTACATTAAAATATCATTTAAAAAAACTTATCTTGCCATTTTACTTCTGCACTTAAACATGGTTCCATACATCCTGTAAGTGAAAGTAACCTGTAGGAGGTGACATTCTAATTTATTTTAATGCATCATGTATCACAGAGTTTAATATTCATACAGTATGAATCGTAGAGAAATAAATAATACATTCAAAATATCATTGTTGGCACGTAGAAATTTTTCTGGTAAATATCCTCTATTTTCTCAATGTTGCTCACAGACCAAATTGCTCCTTGGCATGACTTGGACCAACAGTCTTGAAAAAAATCCTAAAAATGTCATGCTACCTTCTTCTATTGGCCATCTGACTAGAACTGTATTTGAAACCCAAGCAGAACATGGCTGCAGTAGGAACTACTGGGTATTCTAACAGTTTGACTTATATCTAATTACTTTAGTCAATTTGCAGTAGGATCCAAATTTTGCAGTTCAGGTCTTTCCCTTCATTCTATTTAAGCAAGTAATCACAACCATACCAAACAGGTTATTTCAGCTTTGGTACTACATAGACATAAGTAGAATTGTTTTAAGTTTCATTGCTCTTACAAACAGGAAAGTTGAGTGTTTTTCTTGCTATTCAAATTGTTTAAAAAGTAGCCTTTAAATAATCTGTTAAAAACTAGGGTTTTGACAACCTGTTTATGAATTTCTTACTGTTATTTCACAATTATAGTTTTTGCTTACCCCACCTGCTCAAATGACATTACTTTTGCATTCACACAGAGTATCATTTGTTTCCTTACCAACATGGAAATACCTACAGTATTGTCAGAACTTGCAGGTATTAAAATAAAAAACCCTGAGGAGTATCAGGAAATGCAAAATTGTAAACCTACCATCTTCAGACAACTGTTCTCTTCAAATGTGCTTGGATAATCAGAAGCCATCACCTGGGCTAGAATTTCCACAGCTTGTGACTGCAACTTATGCTTTTTCACAAACTCCTCATTAGCCAGGATTGCAGCTGCAGCACCATTTGATGTTGGACTGATTGAAAGAAAAATAATAATGTCATCACTCTGAATTAGCAATGTCAACCTTCCATAGAATTATCTTTTAACTCAAACCAAAAAGGGCAAGCAAAAAACTGCTTTCCTAGGCTAATGCCACTGAAACTATAAATTCCATCAGTGTTTGCTGGACACCCTCAGTAATATTTATAATGGACATCTGAAAAGCATGGCATCAAAATAGAAACTTATCAGTAAGGTTTTTCAATTTAGAGAAAAAAAAAAAATCAAAGCTTCTACTTGGCTATAAACATTAACAACAAGCCTTTCAGGAGTGTGCAGGAAAGGCTGAAGAGAAGAATTAACACTTAAAAGCAACAGATACACATTGGCAAAAGACACAGAAGGATGGAAGAGTCTCAAAGTACAAAATGTAATTCACCTCACTGTATTATACTGTGAACAAGTACCCCAATAGTTTTTGGTCATATTTGGTTCATACGTGGTTTATTTATAAGAAGTTTTACCGAAAATAATCTGTACGTTTTCATTTACATGCAAACAGATGTTTGCTTAAATAGATGCCTTACTGTATTTGTCTTAACATCAAGATTTATTTCACAATACTAAGTTCTCTCCTTACCAACATTGTAAGACAGTCAAGAAATCAAAAACTTTGCGAGAATGCAGAACTTCATCTAATGTGTAATCCTGTTGGAACTGGGAATATCTAAAAAAGACATACAGACACCATCTGAGTTTCAAGCACGGCCCTTAGCAGTAGACATCCTAATATCACACTACTAGGCAGCTATAGAACTGTTTTGACAAAGTATAAGGCACTGGATATAGAATTTATGCTTGGTATGATTCTCATTGCATAATAAAGAATGTATTCTGCAAAGTATTTCTAAAAGTAATACTCTTTTTTTAGCAGCAACATATGTTCAATATAGGGGTAGAGTGCATCACTCACGGGTTTTTAGTTGAGTGGCTATGATTCTTCCATGCAATTTTTGCAAAGTATTCTGGATTTGTCCCTGGGAGGGGAAAGAAAGCTGTGTTGAAATATGTTGCTTACCCAAACAGTGCTAACATATCATTTGAAATATTGTGTCATAAGAAGTTGACTTTCACAAGCATCTTGAAGAGGCTCACTGTTACCAAGGTTTTCCTTAGAACTCAACCGAGGTCTGAAAACCAGATAAAGACTACTAAACATGGTGGAGTTCTAGCTAACAAAACATCCTACTTGGATATTTAACTTACTAACATAAAAATACAGAAAATAAGTGCATTTTATTTGAGGTATCATTATAGTCCTGAAACTGGAATGCTGATTTTCCTATCAAAACAGCTGCAGTGAAACACTGGAATCCAAGTCTAAAATTTTTCCATATACTAGTCTAAAACTAAGTGCAAATAAAAGACACTCAACAGGCCAGCCTATTACCTTGCAGCCAACTCCCCTGTCTGGGGAGGGGGTAAGAAATGGCAGTGGCAGCAGCCTAGTACTATGTATTGAATCAAATACCCAAAAGCTTTTGTCAAACAATTCAGTCCCAAGCCTACCTACCCATCCCAAGACACAGGGGAAAAATGCAGGAAGTTCTGCACCCTT
Organism: Brachypteracias leptosomus; assembly: GCA_013401335.1. Classification (NCBI taxonomy): domain Eukaryota; kingdom Metazoa; phylum Chordata; class Aves; order Coraciiformes; family Brachypteraciidae; genus Brachypteracias; species Brachypteracias leptosomus. The sequence continues at coordinate 155,739 of VYZX01009691.1, read as the reverse complement.
ATTGCCCAGACCTTACAAAAGCAGAAGCTATACCATTAGTGTGACTACCAGGCACTGTATCACAGCCTAAATTTTGTCTCCTGATGGTTTTGTTTGCCTACAGATCACCAACTTTCCTGTATATAACTCTTTATTCTAATGCATTCCCATATGTGTCAGCTGTAGATGCTGCAGTTGTAGTGCTTGGGTAAAAGAAAGGACACTGAACACTGTCATTTTAAAAAAACTAAATCCTAATATACAATTTTAAAAAGTCATTTCACTAAAAGAGGACAATGAAAAAATGTATTTTAACATACCATATTTCTCAATATGTTCTTTGCCAGCACTTGCAAACAACTGTGGTGCTACTGGAGCACTTGATAAACCGTATTTATTTGCCATAATTTCCACATGTTTGTCAATTGGATTAGTTCTGTCTGAAAACTAAAAAGAAATATTTATAAAGCAAGTCATAACATTATAAAGCAAGTCATAACATCCCCACAGAAGTGCCCTGAATATAAAGCAAAATACAGGTTTTCCTGATATTATAACAATTCCACTGGATGGTATATTGCACTTCAGTGACCTATTCTGAAGCAGTCATAATTTCCCAACTATAAGAAACAGTAAATAAGCAGAAAATGCTTAACATTATAAACACTGTACTGATCCACAGCAAGAACCACTCCTATGTGATTTCTGCCACAGTCACTATTTTCCATAGAGGACTTCAGGTATTTCTCACCTCAGCTTAAAATCCTATAGTTAATATAGTTCCAAGTTATAAAATTAATACTGTATTAGTATTTTCAATGAAGCTTAGATAAAACATCACAAAGCATGTTAAAGGTAAACCTTACTCATTTTGATCGGTTGTTAAATTTAACATTTCTCACCCAAACCTCTGTATGTATTAAATTTGGCAGTTCTGTAGCTAAATGACATATGGGCTCTAATATTGCTGTCCAGATGCAAAATACAAACAACCCCCCACACACGTCTACAGTAAAAACAAAGAAAAGAGAAAGGTATACAGAGGCTCTTAGAATCTGGGAAAGTGTGTTAACTGCTCAACTGAGTAAGCATAAAGCCAGAAGACCCAGATTCTTCCTCTGATCTGCTGTGTCATTTTGAGAAAGACACTTCAGTTGCTTGGTGCTTCTCTCTGTATTTCTCATTATTCCCTGTTAACCCTGCCTTTAACACACTGGTGGCAAAATACTAAAATCATGACATACTATATAAAATTAATTCTAAAACATTCCATACAGAACTTGTGTATCATAGCTGCAATCAGAATCATAAAACTCATTAAAACTGCCCACGGATCAAAATAATTGTTTATTCTGTAATCATCTACAGCAACATCTTAAAATGATTGGTATTTATAAGAATAAGCCTCAGAGCCTGAGGTGTATTTCACCTACAAATACAATGACATGTTTGAAGCGTTTCAGACACTTACAGCTGAAACAAGGGATCCTTTTGCCATCTTCTCAAAGCCAAGTGCCAGAACACAATCTGCCAAACCTTAAAATAAAATTTGTGGCTATTTAAAACACTATGTTATTATAAAAGACATTATGTACTAACAACTATTCAATTACAAGAAATAAACATAAACACCTACCAGCTGCTCTTCCTCCTTCATTTTTGAAAGGGAGTCAGCTTGGGGTGGGAATGGTATTGATACAAACATACTGGTACTGAAGAATGAGAGGTCACTCCAGGGCTTGGGTCTATTTTTAAACTGTTTGACAGTTATTATCTTAGATGACCAAGCACTTATATCCCTGCTACAGATACTAGAATAGTCATACAGAATGTTACTATAGTTTTCATTTCAGAAATGTTGGCATTTAAATGAAAGTATCAAAGTCCACAAAGGAACTGCAGGAACAGAAGGAAACACTCATCTGTCAGTTCAAAGCATAGTCCGTCACAAGGTCTTGCTCTCTTCCCCTCCCTTCCAAAAATGTCTTAGTCAAACACTTGTGCTAACTTCAAGTTCAAAGAAAAAAAGCTAAGCAGTAGCAGATTCTTCTCTCCTTCTCATCCTGCAGAGTGTAGTGTCTTGCAGAGCTATAACACTACTTGTTCTGCACCACTCCAAACAAGTCTTCCAGAAAAAACTTCACCGGCTTACTACTTACTAGGTTCCTAGAGCTTGTGACCCAGGAAAGGACATTTATATCCATGTACACCACCTTACTGCATCACAGAATCTCTGAGGTGGATACATAATGCTCTAGTTCATAGTGAGTCTTACCCTTTTAAGTGCATGGTCTTGTACTCACATACACAACTGACCAATCTTTTCAGCTGAAAACAAAGTTTTGCCTATGAAGACAGGACATTTACAACTCGGAGTGCTCACACATTCCCTGGTTCTGTTCTTCATTCAGGGCTCTATCCATAGAAATAGAGAATATGTATTACCCAGCCCCAGAGCAAAGCAACTCACCTCCTTCTACTATCTGTTTGGCCATGAACAAAGCAGTTGATCCAGTAGCACAGTTGTTGTTAACATTAACGATAGGAATGCCCGTTATGCCCAAGCCGTGATAGACAGCTCGTTGTCCACAGGTTGAGTCACCTTTGGACAGACACAACATTAAGATAAGGTACATTCTCAAACTTCACTAGCAAAAAGAAATCATAGAATCATAGAATTGTCAGGGTTGGAAGGGACCTTAAAGGTCATCTAGTTCTAAACCCCCTGCCGTGGGCAGGAACACCTCCCACTAGAGCAGGTTGCTCACATCCCACAACATTGTGCAATGCTACCACTTAAACTGTAAACTTGAACTTTTGAAATGTCATCTTGAGCATGTCTCTCAAGTATCCATAGAACAAGAGCCTTAGAAACAAGATGAAAATGATCAGATTTTATAAAGAGAAGTTTGTCCTGCTTCTGTGATAACAGCTCATGAATCAATGGAAGGTAAATGGACAGGACAGAGGGGTGTGGCTTGGAAGCTGCAACAGGTATCACAGCTGACTGACCCTAATTCAGTTGCCATAAAAGTAATCAATAGAGACACAGAAAGGAAAGTAAATGGACAACTCTTTGGAATGGAAACAAAGTTCCTCATACTAGAGATGTGATTTTAACACTTTGAGAACTACATCAGGCATCTGTGAATTGGCATGACAGGAAAAGGTCCAAACCAGTCATTTACCACCATCCCTTCTCACTACAGTGACTGCCAGTTAAAAGCTTCTGCTGAGGACGTCTGCTAGGAATCTGTCTGAGGGTTGTGCTGGTTTTAGCTGGGGTAGAGATGATCTCCTTCACAGTAGCTGGTATGGGGTGTGTTTTGGATTTGTGCTGGAAACAGCATTGATAACACAGGGATGTTTTCATCATTGCTGAGCAGCACTTGCACAGGGTCAAGGTCTTTTCTGCCCCTCACACCACCCCATCAGTGAGTAGACTGGGGGGGGCACAAGAAATTGGGAGGGGACACAGCTGGGACAGCTGACCCCAACTGACCCAAGGGATATTCCAGACCACATGACATCACGCTCAACATATGAAGCTGGGGGAAGAAGGAAGAGATAAAGTTTGGAGTGATGGTGTTTGACTTCCCCAGTAAGCGTTACGCATGATGGAGCCCTGCTGTCCTGGAGATGGCTCAACACCTGCCTGCCCATGGGAAGTGGTGAATCAATTCCTTGTTTTGCTTTGCTTGCATGTGCAGCTTTTGCTTTACCTATTAAACTGTCTCAGCCCACAAGTTGTCTCATTTTTACTCTTCCAAAACTCTCATCCCACTAGGGAGGACTGAGCGAGCACTTGTGAGGGGCTTAGCTGCTGGGGGTTAACCAGGACAAGGGTCCTGCTGGTAGGAAAGGGAGGGCAGCACTGTGGCATGTGATCAACTTTGTTTTGTCTACATCAGCTGTGAAGTATTAATCTGGAGCCACACTAATGCACATGTACTCAATAATGTTATACAGTACATTAAACCATGGTTATTCTATACAAGTCCATATGATTAAAATACTTCTGAACCTCTCACAAAGTAGATCTCATCTACCACTTAGAGTTGAGTCCAAGCAGGTCTCTCTTACGTGCTCCTGGGCTGAAAGTGCAAGGACATGGTACGTGTTTGATCCCCAAAATACCCCTAGAAAATGTCTTCAGCCCAGGAGCAATGGATAACCAAGCGTATCCATTCTGTTGTACACACAGCTCCACACAAAGCATACAAAAATTTTCAAGTCTATTGCCATAAACATTGTAATACATAAGTTTTTCCCCACTTTAATAAATATACCACCTGATCTTGCCGAAAGAGCTGCCTGTATAAAACACATTTGCAAGACACTATTTTACAGAAGTCTTTCCATACCTGTGACTAGAACTGTCAAGCTCCACAAAAAAACCACACATAGATCTGTGATCAGTAAAAATAATATTTTTTTTAAGTTTAAGACAGATGGGATGATGAGGTCGCCCATACTTTATCTGTACAGATGTGGATAAACTTTATCCACACAGATGCCTGCAAGGGTTACATATATCACATCCCAATCAAATGACATTACTTACCATAAACATAACCCACACAGGCCTGCTTCACTGCTGAATAAGGAATCCCAGCATCAGCTAAAGCCTTCTGGCCTAAAAAAAAGTTTAAAAGTTAGGAAAAAGTTTAAAAGTTGAAGGAAAACCAAAAAAATAGCTCTGCATAGCAAGCAGAACTAGAATAGTATGCATGATTCATGCATTCATAAACAAGAGAGGGCTGTAAAAGTTCCTTATTATACCATGTGAATGGTTAATACAGTCTTGAATCTTAATTCTCTTAAGGACAATTCAGTGTTTCGAGTTCTGAACAAGTTCCTTTTTCAGAAAATTTCTTGCAACCAGTTCTCTGTTCATGCACAAAGGTTGTTTGTCCCAGTGAAAGTATGTCTGAATAATAGAGGTAGGTATGAAATTATTTAAGTGTCCAATTTACTTTTAAGCTGTCCTGCTGACTTCAGGATTGGAAGGCAGTGAGGGGAACAGGTCAGTTATGGACTTTGTGAAAGTGTTCTTTTGTATCCGTTTTAGATTTGCTTTTTGTGTGTATCTATTCACTGAACAGTAGCTGATCCTTCATATGTATAATAAAAGATTATAAGATTTAAAATAAGTGTCAGCAATCAAACTAAATGCTTTACTGCTAAATTACCTGCCTCCGTTGCCATGTCAGGATAATCAGCACTGTTCTCTTGAGGCTTTGTAAACTGTCAAGAAAAAAAGGAAAACAAACAAACAAGAACAAATCACAGTGAGATTTAAGACACCTTTTGCTCAGATTGGTATATTTAAACACTTTATATTTAACGTAGAAACAGGTTTGTGAATAACCAATTTTAAATAATGCAAACAATTTAATGGACCTAAAAGTGCATGTGCAAAATCTGCACAATTCCCAAGTGCTACTGCCAGCCCTTGATGGCTAAAATCAGAAAATAGTTCCATTTATGGAAGCTGAGAACTGGTTTTGTTCTGTCTTCAAAGAAGATCTGTGAGTTGTATGGAGATGGTCAATAACCCCGGCCAAAGCCTGTGGGTGGGACAGGGAAGAACCCGTCCCATCTTCACTGATTCATTACAATACACAACATAACCTTCTCTAAGGCTTTGATAAATACTTCCCTTCCACTTTATTTTGTTATATCCCTTGTAACAAGAAAATGCTTGTTCTGTGTTTGGAACTTAATTCTACATAAGTCCCCCTTTCCCAAGTCTTATTCCACTTTGTTACAAAGTACTTTGCCCCTCACTGTTGGAGTAGAGGTGATACTTCTATTTTTTTTGTATTATAGTCTACCAACAAATAGGTGTGGTTTGCACTTCTACGTCATTAACAAAAAGTGTCATTGCTAAAAAAAAATCCTCATAGTGACTACTTACAGCTCTACAAACTGACATTCACTGTTAGTATATAAAAGTTAATTTGCTACCTCCTTACGCTTACCTCCCCAACTCCAGTCTCTCACAACACTGAGCTGTACTTTCTGTAGTGCCTCTTTTCCCTTAATTTAGACAGAGAACCTTCATACCGAAGGTCATAAGAAAAATCAGCCCATGAATTGATCCTTGTAAAAAGTCTGTAAGAGCAACTGATGTTACCTGGGCTAACAAAGAGGGAAAAAGAGCACTGACAATCTCTCAGTTGTCAAGGCATAAGATAGATACCACTAAACTGGTAAATGAGATGATCCACTTCTAAAAATGAAAGGCACCACAGTCTGTGGAACTGACAATTATACACACAGGAAACATGTTGTTTTGCAAAAGTATATCAATTTTTAGCATCACTAAGATTAAAAAAAAAAAAAAAAAAGATAAAGGATACAGTTCTAAAAGACTTCATTATAAAATGGTTAAGATGCAATATGGTGTCTGACAAGTTCTAGTTGCCTCTTCCACACTTTTATTCCTTCCTTAAGTGCTTCACAAATGAGTTTGAGGTGAGGTCCAATAACCTCCAAACTACATTCTGTGCAGTTAGATAAACACAATTAACAGGATGAAGTCTTTAACCTTTTATTCCTTCCTCTATCACATCACATGCTGGGGAAATACCCATGCAGCAACAAAAAGTTATTTAATAATAGGGGGTATGTGTTCTGACTACTCTGGCAAATATCTACGTTGTCCTAAGCTTCATCCACTGAGATTAAAAAGGCTCCTTTAGCTTTTGCTCCCCTTTGCAAATGTGCCGTGCGGTGTGAACTCTGCTGGCATCGAATGCCCCGGTGACAGGAGAGTCTCTGGGGGTGGGGCCGCTGCTCTCCCTGCGCCTACCGGCTCCCCGGCTCTTCAAAGCGCGGGGAGAGCCCTTGGCCCCGGCCTGCAGCGGCACAGGGACGCACTCTGGCCGTTCTGAGCCCGGTACATCGACCTCCTTCAACGGAGCTTCGTCACGTTTGACTTGGCAGGCGGCTCCGACCTTCGGAACTCACCAGCCAAAGGTGAACTTCAGGCGGAGGCGCTGCCGCTCAGGCCGCCTCCCCCCGGCCTCTCTCCTCGAGCAGCAGCCGGATTTGCTGAGAAGTCTTTCCCCACCTGGGAAGCAAGCGCACGGCCCCCTCAGCGCCGCCGCCCCCCCCTCCCCGCGCCCCCTCAGCGGCGCCGAAGGGGAGACGCGACCCGCTCGGGCCGACGCCGCCACAGACACCCCCACGGGAGGCGCTCTGCCCTCCCGCCCGGCTGCAGCGGTGCGGGGCAGGGCGCGGAGGATGGCCCCGTACCTTGGTCATCCCAACGCCCACCACGAACACCCGGTGCTGCATGATGGCGGCGGGGTGGGGGCGGCTGCGCTCCCTTCCTGCTCCCGTTACCCTCCGGCCCAGACCCCCTGCGCGTGCAGCGGCGACGCGACAGCTGAGCGAGGGGCGGGGTGAGCGCTGGAGGTGGGGAAGTGGCTCCCACTCCCTCCCTTCTTAAAGGCGCAGCGCCCCCCTTGGCCGCGCCCCCGAAGCCCGGCCCCTCGCCGCCCGTTCCCGGAGGCGGCGGAGCCCGGGGGAGCGGCGCCATGATACGGCTGGGGCGGACGGGGCGGGAGCTGCTGCG
>VYZX01009691.1:116608-148090 GCA_013401335.1 Brachypteracias leptosomus | reverse complement strand
CGAGGGCTTCGCGGAGCTGCCCTGGCGCCAGAGCTGGTTGTCTGGTGCTGCAGGGCGGGGGCACGTTCATCTGCTTAGTTTTACCAATAACTGGTAAAATCACCCCAACTCTCGGCCTGACGTGAGCGGGGCCGCCGCTGTCCCCAGCCCCTTGGCCCGCGGCTGTGCCGGCCCGTGCTGTGCTCCGGGCAGGGCCTGGAGACACCCGGGCTGTCCCCGCAGCACCGCCCGGGCACCTTGCGGGCCGGGGTCCCGGCCGGCCCGTCCATTGATCTCATGCCCTCCCCACCCCAAAGGTGACTGAGCCATACAAGCCCATAGCAGGCAGGTTCTTTATGCCTTCATACTTTTCTCAAGAACGCAGCTGCCCAGTAAGTACCTAGATGTGGTTTTTTAAGTTCTGTATGCAGGAGATCTCGACACAAGAAGCCCTGGTTTGCATACCTGAGGTTGTTCTGGTAACGGTAGGATAGGACCAGAGCACATCTCTAAATATTTATGCACAAGAGTCACTAAGCCATTTGAGTTTTGGTTCAGATTGCCCATGGACTGACTTTCTGATAAGGATAACTAGTTCAAGAGCTTGTAACCAGCTCCTGGCAGCTTTGCTAGTTACATTTATGTGAATGTCATTACCATAATGGTGAATTTCTGTTGTTTGCTGGTGCCCACTGTTCCCTGTGTCTTTGCTCCTTGGTGACACATCTCTTATTCACTACCTGGCTACTGGCACAGGCAGAGAAATAAAGACAGAGACCTTCAAGCAGGGCAGAAGGACCAAGCGTGACAGATGCAAGGTGCATCTGTGCACCTACAGCAGCAGCATCTGCCAATGTTAGGGCTTGGGAAGTGAGCACAAATCCAGCCAAGGAAGCAGGAGAGATGTTTTTTCTCTCCAAAGCACACAGAAATCATTAGATAATAATTGACAAAAACAAGTGCAAGGGAGAAGTAGGTAGATGTGGTCTTATCTTTTTGCTTGGACTTGGGAACTTTGAGTGAATTCCTTTCCACTGATGAGTTTATTAATTTTAAATTACGTGGAGCTGCAATTTCAAAAGAGTTTTGGAACACAAACTGTGTGACTAGCTTGTGCTCTTCTCCTGCAGACACCCCAAGAGGATGCCTTTCTTCATTAAGAAATAAACTCAATGAATGCTTGAACACAGTACAACTGTACAATAAAACTGAATTAAGTAACCTAAGATGGATCACTTGGGTTTTGGGGTTTTTTTCCCATTCCTGCAATGATTCTAAGACCAATACTCTTAGATGCTATGTTCACTTTTTTCTAAATCTACTTATATTATTCACAGTGCTACTGAATTTTACACTTTCCCTCCATAATTGGGTTTCATAGACATGGTCTGCCGCCTCCACTTTTAAAATAACTGATTGTTTTAGAAAATACTTTATATGCATTTTCAGGAAAGAGAAGATGCAGCATATTCAGATATTGTTCCCAGTTGAATTACCATGTCAGAGAATTAAATGAAGTATAACTGAAATTGTCTCCTATTACTAAGGTATTGCTGAAATCCTAATGAACCGACCCCACGCGAGAAATTCATTGGGAAAAGTATTTGTAAATGAAGTGAGTATGGGCCTGGCCTGGAATCGTGTTTGGAATCATGATGAATAACTAAATGCAGTAAGAATAGTTGTGGGAAATCTGAAACAAAAACTTCATCTCTTGCTGAAGGTCAGTGGGAGATTGTACTGGGGCAGGGCAGCCTGAAGAAAATGAGATGGTGAAAGGCCTTCACTGCAGTAACCTCAGATGCCAACTGGACAGATACTGGAGTTATTTAAGTTAGCTAACTCAGATCCAAGCTAATGTCCTCACCTGCATAATTACAACAAAAACATACTCATTGTCAGACCTTAGCAGATGATCTGATCAAGGCTGATACATGGGAAAACGTGTCATTCTGAGGCTGTTGTGGAAGGATCCTGCTGGCTCTACATATATGAGTTCCAGAAAATTCCTGGCATCTGCAGGGAAGAAAAAAAAAAAAGAATCTTTATCATAGATTAGGAGCTTGCTATAATTTAAGTATATTCACCCATATGCTTAAAGTTTTTCCCCTCTTGTTTGTACTCCCTCGTAGCTGTTCAGTGCTCTGGAACAGCTCCGCTTTGATGAGAAGGTTCGTGTGGTGGTGTTCAAGAGTGAGGTGAAAGGTGTATTTTGTGCTGGTGAGTAACAAAGGCTCTGCAAAATATTGTTAAAGAATTTGATGGTTCTTGGGGCTGTGGGCTGATCAGATTGTGCAGGAAAGCACAAGGACTGGGGGGAACACAGGTCAGATGTCTTTTCCCTGTTCCTGAATTCTAACCTTTTTCTCCTCTGTTTAGGTGCAGACTTAAAGGAACGTGCAAAGATGGATGATGCAGAAGTTGCACACTTCGTGAAAAGGCTGAGAAACCTCATGGATGAAATAGGTAAATGATTATCTCAGTTGGGAGTTTGTCCTAGACTGCCTGTACTGAGCCATTTAGAAATGCTCAGGAGGGGAAGGATGCAAGGCCCAGTAGGTTATCCATTTAGGAGTAGCTTCCCAAATGGCTCCAGCTTATGCTTGAAACAAAGATCTGATCAGAATGAAACACCAACTATCCTGCTTCCACAGGCATTTCAGTACTGCTTTTTCAATGATGAAGAGCAGCACACACACATGCCTATAGTAAAGTACCTGTTATAACAAAGCATTCTATACACAGTTCATTCTAATCCTTGGGAGACAGTGATCTAAGAACATGGATTTGGATTTCTGAATGGATATGCTAAATAGATTTGTTGAATGTCAGGGGGTTTGTACCTACAACTCTACCCCCCCTACACACACTTCCTTTTTTTTTTCCAAAGAAATATGGACTTCAATGGAGTTTCTTCCCTTATTTGTGAATTATCCTGCTTTCACTAGAGAGGAATACCACAGTGAAATCCAACTAAAATACCAATCAGAATGGCAGTCGTTAAAAAACGGAACAACAATGTAGAGAGAATGACCCTGTCTGACAAACCACAGAAGCAGTTATGGGGGTGTGGGGAGCAGTTGCAGCACAGAACTAGCACGTGTGTGAGTTCTGCTTCCAGCTCCCTGAGTATTTCAAAAAGTATCTTCTCAAGCAGCTAGTATCTAGGTTCCTCAGCTATGAGGTGACAACTGTGTTTACTGGGCTAACAAAAGCAGCAGCAAAGACAATCCTTGTCACAGCTACTAGGGGTGGTGTCTTTGTTTCGACTGTTTCACTGCAACAGCTGGATAGTCACATCATACATTCGCAAGGAGACAATTGACCCTGTTTTGTGTTGCAGTACTTTGTATTTGCATGCTGCTTTGGAAGAAGAATGTTTTGCAGGGAGAAGTGCAAAAAGACAGTTTCCACTGATTAGAGACAAAGTTTGTGGCTAAAGAAAATGAATTCTTGAGCAATTTTGAATTGGAGAACTATTAAAGGCTTTAGAAACTAAGCATTTAAATTTCAGAAGGGAGTGGAACAGAACTTCTGGAACAAAACTCTAATAATCTGTGTTGTCTCCTCTAGCTGCCCTGCCCGTGCCCACAATTGCTGCAATAGATGGCTACGCACTGGGTGGGGGACTAGAACTGGCATTAGCTTGTGACCTTCGAGTAGCAGGTTTGTGTGCTCTTGATAGAGAACTCTTCTTGTGATCTGTGACTGTATTTTAAAGAGAACTTACACACACGATAGCTGGCTGTTAATGGAATCCAGTAGGCCAAGAGAGGAACTCACACAGTTCAGGAAATGAGTAGATTTGTCCAGAAATTGTGACATTTACTTACTATTGGGAAAGCAGATTCCTTGCTTAAAAAGTAAAGCCTATTTTTAGACAAGATTAGAATTTCTTCAGAAAACTCTTTACTAATAGAATTAAACAGTTATTATCATGTAATATTGGATCAGTGCTCTGGCTAGATCCAACCTTCCCTACTTAAATCAGCTTGGACTGGAAGACTTCCTTCTGTTTCCATTCCTTCACCCATTACATCTCATGTACTGTGGACCCAAGGGTCACTTTTCTAGAAAGTTGCTCCGTTAGGGGTAAGCAGCCACACCACACATCCCTCATGGGACTTGAGATGGACATTGGTTAAGCACTGTAGTAGTCAGACTTTCTAGCTACCTGCAGAAATGGAGTTCCAGTTCAGTAGTGACAGTTCGTAGTTTTATTAATCAGTTCAGTGTGGAAAATTTGTAGTTATGCAGATCAAAAAGTAACTAAACCCTATATTTACTTTTTAATAGCTTCATCAGCTAAAATGGGCCTTATCGAGACCACAAGAGGGCTTCTTCCTGGAGCAGGTAACCTTCATTAAATCTTCAGTCTCTTACTTTGAGCTGTAGAGTAAATATTTTGCCATTAGAACACTTTTGAATGTGCTGGAATGAACTGGAAGCACCTTGAATGAACTGGAAGTAGCATCTTGTAGTGATCCAAGAGATCTATGAATCAAGAGTTACGTTCCAAGTCCTGTCTTGAGCTTGCAAAGTCCCTTTATGCCTTTTCCTGTCTATCAGCATATTCCAAGAGATGTCTTGTTGACACATTCAGCTAGTAGTTATGAAAGAAACACATGATCCCTTTAGTTTTCATAGAATCATAGAATTGTCAGGGTTGGAAGGGACCTTAAAGATCATCTAGTTCTAACCGCCCTGCCATGGGCAGGGACACCTTCTACCAGACCAGGTTGCTGAAAGCCCCATCCAACTTTGTCTTCAACACATCCGGTGTTGTGGCATCTACTACCTCTCTGGGCAACCACTCTTGTTATATAAGGAGACCAAATACCATTGTGGTTTTTGGCATTTCTCAGAAATAGGAAACAGTGTTTGTGCTGTTGTCCAAAGGTGGAACCCAGCGCCTGCCCAGATGTGTTGGAATAGGCCTTGCAAAGGAACTCATTTTCACTGGCAGACAGATTGATGGACAAGAAGCCTGCTCCATGGGATTAGTAAACCACACAGTGCCTCAAAACAACGAGGGAGATGCTGCTTACCAGAGAGCATTAACTTTGGCCAAAGAAATCCTTCCTCAGGTAGGTGTATTATTCATGAGGCATTTCTGCTTTCCTTCAGAGAGAGCAAACAAACAAGAGAAATTTATTTCTATGAAATTTTAAAGTCTTGGTTCCTAACCTTTAAGTCTCTTAATTCCATCGTCTTTATGAATGCAAATTCTGTAGGAACAAGTGTTAACATCCAGCTGCTTAACCCAGAGACAGTTTTGCCTCCCAGCAGTGGTTATGCAGACCTGCAGGACACACTGAAGCCTTGCACCCTCTACACATACTAACCGTAGATAACCCCAAATACTTATTAACTTACTGCAAATGTCTATAGGCTAAAAGGTCATTTGGAGCTAGGATGATGATATAACCACACTATTATGAACTGATGTGGCTTTAATTATTTTCAAATGTTTGTTGTGTTGTGTTTTTTTAATAAAGGCTCCATTTGCTGTGAAAATGGGAAAACTGGCAATAAACAGAGGAATGGAGGTAATTAATTTTTTTTTAAATACTGAGGTAAATGAAGCAGACAGGCAGCTTTTAAAAATTACTGCAGTAAAAATGTTTAGAACAGATGAGTTATCCTTGTTTAGACAAGGTATTTAAAACCAAGGGTTCTAAAGATTTTCTTTAAAGAAAAAAAAATTAATACAGCAGGATTTTTTTTTCCTACAGATGCTAACACTGTAGTTCTAACAGGAGTGAAAGTCACTCACTGTGAGGGAATTTTCATTGATTTGAGGGCTATGAAGTAGTTTTGACGGCTGTACTTCAGACAAATCTCACTCCTTTCCTCTCATCCCCAGGTTGACATTGCATCAGGGATGGCTATTGAGGGGATGTGTTATGCCCAGGTAGGTTAACTTCAGAATACATTCCTGAAAGGGAAAACTGTACAGTTTCTAAAAATAGTTATTCACAGCATCCTCTTGTATTTCCTTCTCTATAAGGGAACACTAACAGTTAATTCTAAAGCTTTGAGATATACTTGAGTGGAGTTCCAGGTGTGTTTCAGAATAATAATTGTGTCATGTGTAGCTGCCTCTATCAGCCTGCCTGGGACTAAAGTCCTTCCTTAAGTACCCTTCTCTATAAAGTAATTCTATATTCTTAGTTTCAACAATATATTAATTATAGGATGAACTTTACAAATTAGTTTAGCTTCAACCAATTAAGAAATAGATTTCTCCAGTAGTCATTCCTTCTGACAAGTTTTGAGACCATGCACCTTTCTCAGCTAACAGAACAGTCTAACTGCTGTGCTTCTCAGTGTATTTCAAGATGGTAAAGTATTACATGTATGGAAAATTGTCTTCCTGTAAAATTCTGTGGTCTTTCTCTTAGATGCTTTGCTGGTAATTTACAGTACAACCCCATCTCTTTCTTTTCCTAATTGCAAAACATGGAAGGTGAAACTTCATGTATCATTTAAAGAAAAGCAGTCTTAGACCACTACTGCCAAATTAGTACTTAAACACAGACTTATCAACAGAAAACATACACTTTTCTTTTGTGATTTTTTTGTTTGGTTGTTTTTTTGTTTTGTTGTTGTTTTTTAAATGTAGAACATTCCCACAAGAGACCGCCAGGAGGGGATGGCTGCCTTCAGGGAGAAACGACCACCTCATTTTATCGGCAAATAATGCTTCCTAGCTCCCCCTTGGTTTTTTGAAGGTAAAGGAGGACTGAAGAGAACCCACTGATTTCTTGGGATTATTTTTATGACTGCATTCTCTCTACTTAGCTCCTTGCCTTGGACTGCATTTCTGAATACTCCACTGGATCATGTTACTGTAAGAATTCAGAAATAAAGATTTAACTTTGTACAGCTGATCTTTTTAAAGTGCATACATCTTAAGTCAGTGGTAACAGCTCACAAACAGATGTCAAAAGTAAGGAGTATGGAGGAGCTTTGGCTCACCGTAAGCAAATGTTTTAAAAAGGCAGATAGTGTGCTGCATCTAAACATTGATAGGAAAACAAAACAAAACAAACAACTAACTCTGAAGAGAAAGTCAGCTTGCAAAGAAAGAAAACCTTCCCGAGCTTGCTTCCCCGTAAGTGCTCTTCCAACTAATCAAGCATAGTCATAGAATGGTTTGTGTTGGAAGGGACCTCCTAAAAGGTCATCTAGTCCAACCCCTCTACAATAAAGCAGGGACATCTCTAACTAGGTGAGGTTGCTCAGAGCCCCATCAGGCCTGACCTTGAATGTCTCCAGGGATGGGGCCTCCACCACCTCTCTGGGCAACCTGTTCCAGTGATCAATCACTCTCATATTAAAGAACTTTTTTCTAATATCCAATCTAAATCTACCCTTTTCTAGCTTCAAACCATTACCCTTCATCCTGTTACTACAACCCCTAATAATAATTAACACTAAGCAGTATGGACACAGAGCAATGGCCTTTTCCCCCCAGATCTGTTGTGAATAGCACAAAACACCAAGTTACCACCCCAGCCAGCTGAACTTATGTCTCTCTCTGGTATCAGTGCTTGAGGAAATGCAGGGCCTGTGTGTGCACACAGAGCCACCGTATCAGTCTATGCCAGACATCTCAGCCATGTTATCTCTCACCCATCACTTTCCTCTGTTGTCTGACTGGAAACTGAAGTTATTTTTTCCTGTTTAGAGGTTCTTCAGCCCTGAGATGTGCCACACAATTCATATCTGTGGCTTCTTACTTCCCTAGACTGGGGCTTTCAAGCAAAAGTGAATTAGTATACTTAGAAAGATGTATTTTTAGTAAATACTTTATAGGTTATCAAAATATACTTACCACATGTGACTTATCACATTGGAACTGGGCCTCACTTCATGCTATGATAGCCTCAAAGCAAACCACAATTTCACTTGTGCCAAAAGTTAACCAAACAATTCTGTGGGTGAGGTAACCTTACCAGATTATACATGTACAAGTCTCCTATGTAAAGACCTGGAAGGTAAAGAAAAGTCAGGATCTTCAGCCTTCACAAAAACGATGGCAAATACCACAGATGAAATACAAGAGTTTTAAAGTTGCTGCCAGAATTATTCTGCCCTGGCAGGAACTCCTGAAGCCACACAGGAATGTGAAAATGCTTTTCTGTAACTGGCACATACAAGTAAGTTTAGTGCATTTGTACCTTGTAGGCATTCATACTTCCCTGTTTAAAAGAATTCTGGTCACTGTTTGCCTGAAGCATGTGGGAACAAAACAAAAAGGGTTTGGAAAAAATCACATACCATCTCTGTGCTTGCTGGTTGCAGAACTTCATGAAGTGACACCTTCACCATCAGGACTGATGGCAGTATCATATTCATTCTGCACTGCATGTAGATTCACCCCCCACCCCCCAGTTTTAGCTAAGATGCTTCAACAAGTTCTCCTGTTATTAAGAATAACCAGTACTGTAAGGAGAGTTGTCATATTTATTTTAAAGTCTTGTAGCAATTGATTTATATTCATTCTATTAACACTAATTTTGACAAGTTCCGTGTTCCATTTCATGTAATGGGAATTTTGTAACAGAATTCCCACAGCAGACAGCTCAGAGGGGTGCTGGATAATGGCTTGCAGGCCACTTTTCCATTTTTATAAACCAACTTCATAATTCAAAGCTACAACCAATTTAATTTCTTTCTGAATCAAGAAAATTGTATCTAACCACAAAAAGCAATTACACAACATTGATTAAATTACTGGATCAGTACCTTTTGAAGCTGCTGAAATACACAACAACTAGATTACTGAGGATTAGAGGTGATGCTTTTATTTAAAGGATGGGAGTTGGGAGAGGGAAGGAGTTAAAAATAGTAAAATATGGTCATCATGAAGAATCCATCCCTGCTGGTAAGCTACCAAACATAAGTTTTCTTTTTAAACTAATTTACCAATATATTTACAGAAGAGTCTCTAAATATCAATCAGTTGTCATGGAAATCTGGAGTCTAACCAGATAAAAACAATACCTGAATGACCTGAAATTAAATAGAATTTGAACGGACATGCAGTTTGCTTCTTTCACTTGGATTTTATCAGGCATCTGTATGCTGTGCAATATGTTTCATTCAACACATATGAAACCCATAGGTAACCAAGAAAAGAAGTAGGTTGTTACAATTAGCATCTTTATGTAAAACTTCACACTCCACAAAACAATGCATTTGACACAGGGCTCACATAGAACATCGGGTGTTATTTTGCACTGTGATGACTCGGAAATATAATTCACTGCACAATACTGACAGAATATTTACAGAAAACAGAGCAATCATTAGTCTCTTATAAATAAGGTGACCAAACATCCTAGGTCTCGTGTCACACGCAATCCCCTTCATGATGAGACAAGTCAGTGTTTTGCATAATGAGCCTTTCCTTTCCCTATCAGTATTCTAAAAACGAGAAGAAAGGTATCACACACAACCAAAAGTAGTCAAGCAAAAACCTCTTCTTGTTACCAAGTTTAAAACCTCAAGCTCAGTTCACCCTTCTAGTGTTGCCTCCTTTCCATCCTGTTTCTATTGCTTTGCTCCATCAGGTTTCCCCTTTCCCTGATGCAATGCCAGTCCCCATCTTAGTAAGAGTAGGGAGGACTCAGGAGAGCTGAACTGCAAAACAAGCATCGTTCTAGCAGTAAGGAAAACAAAAGAACACAGCTTGCAGGCAAAAGAAGGAAATCAAAGACTCCATTTGTCCCGTCTCATAACCCTTCTAGACACACTTTGGTCGCCTTAGTTACAAGTCTCGTTGTCACCTGCATGCATGTACTTTTGTTTTAATCTGTAAGTGTTGAATCTCACAACCACACACACAGTTCTATGCAAACACCAAACCAGTAAACAGTGTTTTCAACAGCAATCGTAGGGATGAAACAGCTTTTCACTCCCAGAAGTCACAAAACCAAGATATTCCTAGAAGCCTCTTTTTTTCATCTGTGCATATTGATCTGTACAAGTCCCATCTCTCTGTAGCCAGCAGGAACCCTGCAGGTGTGACCAGCTCAAGCAGCGACCCTTGACAAGTTGCATATGCAGTTGCCATTAAAGTTGACGTTCACCAAAGGTCATTGTACATGGTTCTGGGTACCACAAGTATTGGCAAATCACTTTAATGGTGACCACTATATTACAAGTTACTCCAACTACACACACACCAGAAAGGATTATTACAGAGACAATATTTTACACTCCTATATACCTGCTGCTTTCAGTTGGGTTTATTTTGCTGCTGTTTTCTACCTGGTGGTGGTCTCCCATGACGCATAATGTGCTTTTCCAAACTATCTAGGATGGCAATAGCAATCCTTTGGACGTGTGGATCTGTCTGGACGTTTTCCTTGATGTTGTATAAGTGCTGCAAACCACCCTCTTCAATTAACATGCTGCAGTATCTGGCAGCTGTAAGAAGATTTTTAAAAAGGGAATTAAAAAAGGCAATTACTTAGGGTAAATGTAGCACATACTGTAAACACTGATTAAAATCCACTTTCGTCTCCTCGACCAGGCAGCTTTTAGGGCACTCCCTCAAGTGTCAGGAGTGCACTTGTACTGTAACAAGTGACAAGAGAACAAAAGAGATGTTTGGACAGGACACAACCTGTAATCAGGTTTGTCTCCATGTCTGTCTTAGGTGACTGGAAACTGCTTTGCAATTGTAATATGCATAGTATTCTCTTTCTCCCCACTGCCTCCTCTACAGGCAGTTTCAGTAACATAGATTTTAAGAAAGGGGAATCAGAAGTACTATAGAATCTATGAGTACCCAGGTAAAAATAGCACCTTTACCAAAAACTTCACTACAGAACAGTTACCAAAAAATGGTATCAGGTAAACCACATGGTTTGTATGGGCTTGTGGAGTGAATAGGAACAAGTTCCTTTGAAAACAGTTTGCTAAATACTATTGATGGTGGCCTTTAACTAGTTACAATATCCTGTGAATGCCTCCTCAGGGATAAAATTATACTTTCCACTTTCACAATCAATTTTTGAAAGCTCAAAGCACACGTACATCAGCTCTAGTGCTATTATGGGCAGGGACCAGTTATAAGAACAGCCATATGCTTAATGTAACATGCAAGTTTCAGAGGTTGTTACAAGAAGGCCAGGATGACTGCAATGCAACCCATGGAGCATTGCCTCCCATGTGCCCAATTTCACTATTCACCTCAGTGGAGCAACACCAGAGTTGTTTAAATGCTGACATTAAGCATTTCACTGGGGATCACATTTACTGCAGTGCTACTAATGTTATAGTTAGATCATCCAGGTGGACATGATAGAGAAGCAGCAAAAGGAGAAAAAAAATAAACCAAGAAAAACCAATCCCATTAATTCCAGACTACTTTTCACCTTCATCTAAAAGAAGAGGTTAAAACAAAACACGCCTCCTTATTAAAACAAAACACACTCTCCTTTGAGACCACATCTGAAATATCGCATCCAGTTCTGGGCCCCTCAGTTCAAGAAGGACAGGGAACTGCTTGAGAGAGTCCAGCACAGAGCCACTAAGATGATGAAGGGAGTGGAACATCTCCCTTACGAGGAAAGGCTGAGGGAGCTGGGGCTCTTTAGCTTGGAGGAGACTGAAGGGTGACCTTATTAATGTTTATAAATATGTAAAGGGTGAGTGTCAGGAGGATGGAGCCAGGCTCTTCTCAGTGGCATCCAGTGATAGGACAAGGGGCAATGGGTGTAAGCTGGAGCATAGGAGGCTCCACATAAATATGAGAAAAAAACTTCTTCATGGTGAGAGTGACAGACATTGGAACAGGCTGCCCAGAGAGGTTGTGGAGTCTCCTTCTCTGGAGACATTCAAAACCCGCCTGGATGCATCTCTGTGTGACCTGATCTAGGTGACCCTGCTCCGACAGGGGGGTTGGACTAGATAATATTTCGAGGTCCCTTCCAATCCCTAACATTCTGTCATTCCTCTCCAGGACAAAAAGTCTTCTTGGTGACAAGCACCTAAAGCTTAAGATTTTCCCCCCAAATAAATCTTCATATTTCAGAATTAAACACATTTTTCCCTCAGAGTAGGTTATTACATTTTCTACCAAATGTTTGGTTTCTCTGAAACTTTGTCCAGAAGCTTCTGGCACCAACTATCATCAGAATTAAACTTCAGGAATACTGTCCTGATCTCAAACCAGGACAATGCCATCCGAGTATTTCCAGGCTCTCCATTCCAGAAAGCAGTTACTCACTGTCAGTACAAACCTCTGCGGCATGCGGAAAGCTCAGAGGCTGGGGCAGCACAAGATAAACACTACACATGAATAGAACAAACAGGACCATACCAAGTTAACAGAGCTGTGGCAAAAATAGCGTCTGCAGGGCCTCAATCAAAAGCTCTTATTCAGAGTCGGACTGTAAAACAACTTTATCAGAGCAGTCCTACTTCAAATGGGAAAGGTCCTCACAGATCTCCAGACAGCGTACCCTGCAAACTGTGTCTCATTGCACTTACAAGCTCTTTACAGAGCAGGGAAATAGGGGTTTATGTGCAATTATAGATTATGCCATGTTACTGTTTGGTCCTGAATAGATGTCTTCTCCCTGTAGAAATAGTCATTTACAGGATGGGGATTAACAAGATACTGTCAAGAAGATTAAAAAACTGGCAGAGAAAATACTTTTTATACATTAGAGGAAAGCTGCTTTATACCTGGTATGAATGAATTAATGAAATACTTTCACATCACACATTTACGTAAAGAAAAAATAAAAAAAAAAGATTTTAAAAAAGCATTAAAAGCCAGGAAGGTTTGTCCAGTCTTACATTTCAGTATGCTCAGGGGATGTATTTCCTTTCCCAACATCTGTACATTTCATCACATGCTCCCATTACAAACAAGACACTGGTGTTCTCACTTTCCAGATGGGGAAAGACAGATTAAGAAATTGACCTTCATGTTACAGCAAGTTATTGCTAAAAGAGACAAGGATTACCTAAAACTTCTCTTCTGATAATAAGAGGTAGCTATCTGCTACAATCACTGTTCTTAATTTAAAATACATTTGTTGCCCATTATTAATATTTACATTTCTGAATAAAAACACCTGTGCAAACCAAAAATTTCATCTTAACACATATCCACATTTTGGAATTAATAATGTGCATGTAACAGTAAAATTCCAGTAAATAAAAAAAACTTATCATGAGCTTTTATTACTTTCTTGTCCTGCCTCATTTAGTCAAAAACTACATTTAGTTTCTTCAGAGGATTAGAAATGAATACCTTTGGAATTCCTATTTTTCCCTCTCATGCTAATGACTAATATGCTAAGAAATAAGAACTTTAAGGGTAATATGATCCTGATACATACGGTTTTTGCTGCAGACATGCTGCATGGCCCACACTGCCCATAACTGGACACCAGGTGTCATGAAACAGCCAAGTAGTGGAAAAAACGGATTGAAAGACCTAGGAAAAAAGGAAAGGAACAGCAACTCACTTTACCACTAGGTATTATCAATTCAGAAGTCACATGTTGTCTAGTTAGCTACAGATTTAAGTAAGAGACACTTGATAAACTAGAGGTTTATATGTAGCGGGCGAGTCTTTTAATATTCAAGACCATTACCAGCAAAAATCATATCTAGTGGATATGTGGTATGCTTTTACCATAGCATTTGTATGCCTCCTGCTCCTTAAAAACTGGGGTAAAACCAATGGAATTTTTATTTTATTTAATGGAATATTTATTTTATTTTTTATTTGAGGCCTGTGGGTAGTGGTGTCCCCCAAGGGTCAGTCCTGGGTCCAATGCTGTTCAATATATTCATCAATGACCTGGACAAAGGGACAGAGTGCACCCTCAGCAAGTTTGCTGATGATACAAAGCTGGGAGGAGCAGCTGACATGTCAGAAGTGCTGCCATCCAGTAGACCTGGACAGGCTGGAAAGCTGGGTGGGGAGAAATTTAATGCAGTTCAACAAGGGCAAATGCAAAGTCCTGCACCTGGGGAAGAACAACCCCATCTATCAGTACAGGCTGGTGGCTGATCTGTTGGAGAGCAGCTTTGGGGAAAAAGATGTAGGAGTCATGGTGAACAAGAGGATGACCATGAGCCAACAATGCGCCCTCACGGCCAAGAAGACCAATGGCATCCTGGGATGCATTAAGAAGAGTGTGACCAGCAGGTCGAGGGAGGTTCTCCTCTCCCTCTACTCTGCACTGGTGAGGCCCCACCTGGAGTACTGTGTCCAGTTCTGGGCACCCCAGTTCAAGAGAGACAAGGAGCTACTGGAGACAGTCCAGCGCAGAGCCACAAAGATGATTAAGGGAGTGGAGCATCTCCCTTATGAGGAAAGGCTGAGGGAGCTGGGGCTCTTTAGCCTGGAGAAAAGGAGACTGGGGAGTGACCTCATTAATGTCTATAAATTTGTAAAGGACGAGTGTCGGGAGGACGGAGCCAGGCTCTTCTCAGTGACATCCAGTGATAGGACAAGGGGCAATGGGTACACGCTGGAGCATAGGAGGTTTTGGGTAAACATAAGGAAAAAACTTTTTCATGGTGAGGGTGACAGACACTGGAACAGGCTGCCCAGAGAGGTTGTGGAGTCTCCTTCTCTGGAGACATTTAAAACCCGCCTGGACGTGTTCCTGTGTGACCTGATCTAGGTGACCCTGCTCTAGCAGGGGGGTTGGACTAGATGATCTTTCGATGTTCCTTTCAACCCCTAATGTTCTGTGATTTATAAGGATTAGATGGACAGCAATTATCTAACTGTACCTTTTGGCCTCAAGCTTGTTTATCTAGGACAGAGAGTGCTAACCTAGTGCCAGTCAACAGAACCTTACTGGTTAATCTCTGAACACCTTTAATAGAAGAGTAGCAGAACAACGTTGTGTTTTTCTTCTACAGGAGTCCCTAACCTTCTTTGGTCACAAAGGGAAAATGAACACACTGCACATTTTAAGTCAATAGGTGTTCTTCCACTGGGCAAAACCCTGTCTGGCCAGCAGCTCACTCTGCTTTGGGAACAAGTTTTAAATCTAGTTCAGTTTATTTTCCAAACTCTAAATCAAGACTATAGTTACCTGTAAGCCACCATCTCACATTCTGGGGTTGGCCAATTCAAAATGGCAGAATGCTGCAAAATACAGAACCAAGAACACTCACTGTTAAATACAAACATTGGAAAAACATAAAAGAGTATGATAAAATTCACCATCATTTCTGTACCAGCTGTTCAAGGAGAGATGTCCTCTGGCTGCGACTTAATGTCCAGGCCTGCTCTCCTCGAGATATCAAATGAGCAATGATTCCTGCTGCAAAGTAGCTAACTTCCACCTCCACACTGTGCAGTAATTTACTGATGTGGTCTATAAAGTCCTTCCACATTAATTCAGAATGGAGTTCTTTAACTTCAGCTATGTTATTCTGGACAGGGAAAAAAAAAAAAAGAAAAAAAAAAGAGAAAATATCAACAGAAAGAATACCACAGGAGGGAGATAAACATGTAAACTTGAACTATGTTGTGTATATAAACACCAGGATGAGACCTTCATACATCTAGGTGACCACTAGATGCCAAAATCTACTTCTACTTTTGAAAACTTTTCCAGTCCAATGCAAGAATTTGCCTCAGAGGTTTTCTCATAAGTAATTTTAGGCCATTAGCATGCAGATTACACTAAATTAAAGGCTAGTTTTAACATTCTTAAACACAATTTCAGTAACTTCAGCAGTGCACAATGCTGAATTCCATTGATTTTCAACCTACTTTTTGCATTTGACGCCTTGATCACTGTCCTTTCTTACAAGCTCTGTTTACTATAACCATCAATTTCACTGTAACTAGTGCTTTGGAGAATTGGTAAAACAGTCCAAAACATGTCAACTGTGAATAATCCACACTATAAAGATTAAAGAATCTAAAAACATTAGGCAAGTTTTCAGATTAACATGGGGTAAAGAAAAATAAATACAATTTTTTAAGTATATATTTCAGACTTTGCTTTTTTTGTTTCCCCCCCTCTTTCTTCTCACCAGAAGTCCAAGAACTTTCTGTTGTATGGATGATTCCGATGGAAAAGACTGTGGAAAAAAAAAAACAAAACAAACAAAGTATAGGTAACTATTTATACTTATTACTGAAACAATGTTAATTATAAACCACTGTTGATAATGCACCCCAAACTCTACTGCTCACCTCTAAGACTCTCATGAAAAGTTCTAGCCCTTGATTTTCTATGAAGTGCCGACATGTTGTTGGAGACTCATCAGTGAGGTTCCAAAGTGCACTCAGTGTGAACTTGAGGGTAGTATCTACAAGATTCTGATTTGTTTTCTGTTTAACTATTTGTAGAAGTTGCTGGAAAACAAACAAACAAGAAACAATAAAAAAATCCCAGTTACAACTGCATATCAAAAAATGTATTAGCTCCTCTGCTTCTTTCTGCACCACTGGGGTAAGGCATAGCTATCATTTATATGCAAAGATCTATATGTTTAGGGTCAAACTATACCAAACAAAACACTATTAAACTTTATAATTCCCCTCTGAAATGGTTGCCTGCTAGAGGAATTCCTTTGTTTTCACCGTAATTCCATGTGTAGTATTATTAGGAATGGCACAAAGCCATCCACAGAACCTTGGAGCCCACAAACATTGCCAGCACTAACCATTTACTTCAAATATTGTCTTTTTTAGCATGTTTCATCTTATACAATGGCTTTCAAATCAAGAGATTTCTCATTATTTTATTTTGTATTAATTGTGTCAAGTTTTTCCACTTAGGCTTCTTTTCATCTACACTAATACGTCTTAATTGCCACTGTCTGACATCACCTTAACAAATTCTCTAGGCTTTCCCTTTCTAAAAAGCTTTTAAATGAATACAGGTTAATGTGTTCTTAGCATTCTATCTCCTTATGTTTATTCAGTACCTTTAGGAACACTGTTAGCATGGATAGTTGGAGAGGATGGTTTATTTTTGTTGTCAGGAGAGTACCAGACTTACCCTAACAATGAAGAGCTCTGCGCCAAGTTGAGCTGTTTGTTCTGTTGAAAGCTGTAAACAAGCAAAACCATATTAATGATTTTTTTTAGACTTTAGAGATATTATCCCATCATCTCAAAGCTTGAATTCTGTACCTTTGCAGCAAGAATGGAAATTATGGCTACAGCCATCCTTTGCATGTTTTGATCTTCGTGATTACACAGCCACTGCATAACAAGTTTGGCTGCTTCAAACCTGGAAGTCAAAAATTAATTTTGAGACATCTCATAAGTCTTAGTAGAAGAAAGGTGTAACAGGCAACACATCAGATAGAAACACATGCAAGACAGAAGAAACTGGAAGAAGTATGCTTCATACAAAAAAAAAAAAAATAAAATAGAACTACACGGTGAAATTACAGGTATTACACGAGCCTCAGTCAGCTTTGAGTTGTTTGCTTAGGGTCTCTTCTAATTATATATCCAAGTGCACAGGAACTGCTTCCAAAGAAGGAAGAAAAATCTGGCACAATCTTCTGAAACACCAGACCAACACACTTCAGCATATTGAAATGATTTAAAGTGAGCAAAACTGAGACCAGAAACAAACCTGCCGAAGGAACAGACAACAAAGAAAAATATTCTGCAATGCTACAACTGATTTTAACTGACACATAAAACTTGCCTGTTAAATGGAACATCCTGAAGGATTCTGTCACTGCATAGTGAAAGAAGGCAATTCTTCTGCAGCTATGAGAAATGAAAAAGAATTACTTCATTGGAGACATGTTTCAGAATACTACACTATGAAACATTAAACGTATTTCCGTGAGGTGATGAGATGTGGAGAAACCTTATGTAAGGTCCACGAGACAGGGAATCCTACAGAAAATAAAGAACTCTACCTGTTGATGATTTGGGAAGTGCTCCATGGCCTTCAGAAGCAGGTGGGTGACATCAGCCAGGAGTCTCACAGGCATGCCTGCTGCTAGGTCTTGCTTGGTCAGGTTAAAGACACAGGCACTTGCTGCCAACTGCACAGGCAAGTTCAGGGGGTGATTTCTCATTCCAATAACCACGAGCTGAAATGCAAGAGTTTTGTCCATGTTAGTTACTTACACGTTTGCAGACATGCCCCAAGAGCAATCCACTGCTGCTGGAGGCCATAGCACTGACTCACAGCACCCAATTTCTACCTCCCTTATACTTAAGTGAAAAAAATCCATCTGGTGTGATTTTTAATTCTTAGGAGGAACATTTCCTTCTGCTCAGTGATTTAAAGCTGACAACTTCTATTTCTCCAAGTCCTTTTGCACTGGCTGTGGCAGCCTCTCAAAGGAGAGGCTGCATGGAATGCAAGAGATTCCTAGAAAGATCCAGGAGTTTGCTTTACAAACTGGAACAATAAAAAAAAAAAAAAAATAAAAATCACCAAATCCTTTCAGAGGTGAATGAGGCAGGACAGAATTTCTGCAGTGTAATGGCAATGAAGCAGTCGCTTGTTGTTTGGTGATCAGCCATTTCAGATCACATCCTAAGCTGCTCATTCAGGATATATTTTTCAGGGCTTGTATTTCACAGATATATTCAGTTTCTTCCTGAATTAAGTTTTCAGCTACATACGTTGATTGTGATCTCACCTAAGAGACTACTCTTCCTCTTGAATATTGAATGCCAAAGTCTATTTGATACTGAAGCCAGCAAATTCAAGGTCACTTATTCAATGTCAGAGTATAGGGAAAAACAAGAATCATGTCTTACTGATGCCTCTTTATGATGACAGCAAAAATTAAACCATCTCTGATGTTCTAGACAAGGAAAGCCAATGCCTAGAACGGACTTCTATGGAAGTTTCCAAGTTAAGAGCCCAATATCCAACATTAATGATATTTATTCACTTGCTGTTATACTGGAAGGTGACAGTGGAGAGAAATACCACTCAATGCCCTCCTTATTCTTACTGTTTTGTAATGATCAGCAGAAGGCATTATTATAACACCAGACAGACCTTTGATTTGACCCAGTACAGGGATATTCTAATGACAGAATTCAGCATCCAAAGAAAATCTCATATCATATGCAAAATCACATGAAAATATTCAGATACTACTAAATTTAGATACTATACATTAGTCCAGATAAATTTTACCTAACATAAAATGCTACACTACATTACTATTGTTTAAATAGTTGTCTATTGTTATTCCACATTACAATTTTCATCTTGAAAATCGTAACCAAAAATTGTAAAATAAAATTTAAATTATTAACACCAGAGTTTTAGGAATGGGCTCATGACAATCATCAAAACTCTATTATTTTACCTTTAAAATTTCAGGCTTTGTTTTTTCCATGACATGTGTCAGGCTGAATAAATGAAAGAGAGCTTCTCTCACAAAGAAGGCCCGTTCACTGTAACGCTTCAGCGCTTCAGCAATCTGAGTTTCATTTGCTTCTCCTGACACCTACGAACAGAGAAATAATCTTCAGCTCAAGATGTCATCATTTTACTTTACAAATTTTGTTCTTAAAAAGTGCGAAGCTGCAGTTTCAAAGGTGGTGATAGTTTTAGCTAAATCCTGCAGTGAACAAATGATCAATTTATCTGGGCGTATTCATCCAGAACTAGACAACCTTCAAAAATTCTTCAAAAAGAAGAAGCCACATTATAAGCCAAAATTTGGCTTCAGTCTTGTCCTTAACCAGACCTGTATGAAACTACTAAGTAGCACTTCATACCTAACAAAAGCTTCTTACAATGCACCAAATGTCTAAAAGCACTATTTGTAACTGAATGCTCTGTCAAATGCAGCTGGTAAGTTAATAAAGATGGAATTTTGGCTCTGGGTTCTAACTCTGGCAATATATTAAAAAAAATATTTCTGTTCTTTGTTTACATCAAGTTTCCCACAAGCTGTATCTGTAGCAATAGCTCTCCAGCATCATATTAAAGAACTAACTTATGCTTTCTGCAAAAGAAGTAATTCTTAAGAGTAGACTTTAAATATACGTGAAAACTAAACTATGAACTAAGTTAGGTAAAGGCTGCATTAGAAGTTATGAGCTTAAGTTCAGAATATTAAATCAACTAGCTGTGGATTTCTCCACTTCCCAATCTGCTACATCTTCCACTTAACTGTATTTTATCTACTTTATAACTGTAAGTTGTATGACTCTAGATGGTTTGTTCCTCAGGCCTATTTAATGAATCACTGCTGCAATCATGGTTTTAAAAAATGCTTTGGGAAGTACACAGAACTTTTTCTACTTAATGTGTCACATAAGGGAAAGCAAATGTTCATAGATTAAAGTGTCACATTCTGTACATCCTGTGATGTATAAAGCCAAGTTTTCTGAAACTTGCTAGATCAGGAATAGATTACAGCCTTGAGAGAGCTGACACCATCTTGGATTTTGTCTTATATTCTCTACTGATCAGAACAGGGCAATCCTATTTACTGACATGTTTTGCAGCCAATTATACACTTTATGGAGAATTTCCACTTGGCTTCATGTTCTCAATATAACATCTGTCTAGAGTTCCATCTTTCAAGAATTTTCTATAATCAAATTTCACAGGACTGCTACAAAGAGAGCAATATTTTACTTCTGCTGTCTCCATGAGTGCTGTGTCCTGTTTATTCTTCAGCAGTATCTAGACTAAGCAGATGAATATTTCAGTACAGTCACTAATGAATTTCAGGTCACAGAAAAAAAAAGAAAACAAGGGGGGGGGGACACAACAAAAAAACTCCCCGATTGCTGCCTACAGTCTCTTCTTGACAATTATGCCTTTAAAACAAAGAAACAAAAAAGAAATGCAAACTCCTTTTTGCTAACAACACTGCTATGACTCCATCATGATTTTCCCATTACTAGAACCTTCTCCCTTCCTGCCTTTTCATAGCGCAGTTACTTGTATGAGGTATGTACTCTAAATAGCAAGGATTATATTGCATTATTTTATACCAAACATGAGGCATAATTTCCTGATGCCATACATCATTAAGCCAAGTGGGAATTTGCTTTCTCCAACAATGCATTTCAGCATTCACACGCACCACCAGCACCTGTGAAAACTAAGTACTCAAGAGACTTGGCCATTAGCTGTCCAAAGATCAAGGGGAAAAAAATTCTCTAATTGTGTATCTGTGTTACCTCACTTGCCTACAACAAGAGCATTCTGAATTTTAAAACTGAAGTGCAAAATTCAGCTTGCATAGGAAACAGACTGAACTATGGATACATCATGCAAATTCTTCCTCATTTCCTCTGCAGTTTCCATCATCCTCATGGCACAGTAGAAAACACCCTTCAGAGTCAAAGATGATATACCACTGACACTGACATGTCTAAAACATCTTTTTCTTCTCTAATTCTGACCCCTTCATAGCAGGGACAGGACAGGCTCATTCTCCAGTAAGTGCATGCATATTCTACAGAACAGGAAACCATGTCTTGTTGCCTGGCACTAAAAAATAAATAAATGTACTTCAGCAAACATCATCTCATCCTAAGGGGCTAAGTAATCTTGGATTTGTTCAAGAAGGAAGTTCTTCATCCTAAGTAATTGCTTCTTACATGTTCATCACCAAAAGGCTTTTCAAGGTGGGCAGAAATGCTGTAATAGGAAACAACACTGGTAATGGTGTACAAAAGCAGCTCAGTTATTATCAGGTTTTATTGTATCTGCTGCGTTAATCAAGAACTGCTCAAAGCTTATGCAAATTGTACTCCACCTCTTACACATTGCTGCCTTATGCCAGATACTGTGCTCACTTCCAGAGAATATTATTCCAGTAAATTACTCCAGACTAGACAGAGTTCAGCTCTCTTACATCTCGTATGTTAAACCAGGATCTAAAGCTCACTGAAAAGACACAGAAAATTGATGCTTCTTACAATAATAGTGTGCAAATTTAGCAGTTTATGTCAAATTTCTACTTAATTCTGGCACAGAAAGTCAGTAATTACAATTAACAGTTAAAAAAATGAACCTACATCCTCCTTCTGAAACACCCACATACATTTGCTACAAAGTATTAGTTCTATTTCTCCTGCACTTTGTAATTTTTCAGTAGAATTAATTCCCCCACTTAACCTTTAGGTTTCCTTCTCCTGTTAGGAATTCTGAGTAGCCGGCATCAGTAGCTAGCAGCCCCACAAACTGCATTGTGGGCCTTTGCTGAATGAATGCTTCTACAGCTTTATCTGTAACGTGTTTTCTTCCAGAAATGTCCAAAGACACAAGGTTAGGCAGGATATCTTTCTGTTCCAGTAATCGAAGTGCTATGTCTGAGGTGAACTGTTTGTCATCCGAAATATCAAGGTGATTCAGGTATTTTAGTTCTCTTATAACATCCAGGATCTGGGTTGTGGTCATTTTCAAGCATTTCAGGTGGTGCATGGTCAAGGACTTGAGCCGGTCTTTGCAGGTGAGGAGTGCTGTAATGTCAGTGACAGAGGTGTTCGATATATCTAGACTTTCTAGCCTAGGAAGTGAAGCAACATCTGCCAAGTCCTCGTTGTAGAACAGAACATTGGTAATACTCAATGCACGGAGCCCAGACAACTGGCTGAAGCACCTCTCATAGGGGTCTTCCAAAGAAAGAGTTAGTGAGTTCAGCACAAGGCATTGCAGATTTTGTTGGATCCATTTATTGCTGCCGAGTCCACTTATAATGTCTGTGATTGTTATATCTGCATTCACCCCAGTAGCATCAAGTTCCACCAGCTTGTGATGGCAGAATGCTTTCCGGAAAGCCACCGCAGAGATCTTTGCCTTCCGGATACAAGCTCGTTTCAAGCGCATCTGGTTGCCTCGGAAGATGCCCACGGTTCCATCGTTCAGGAGCCCTGGTGGAAAGCAGCATTAGTGTGTGGAGAGCATCACTTTTATTTTCAGAACCCAAAGGGCACAAAGTGTTAACAAAGAACTAATTGCAAAGTGGTTTGTCTTATTAGGCCACCCATACCAAAATTTTATATTTGGGATCTTTTAAGATGCCGATCTCAGGTTTCAGAGGAGGACAGGTAAGTTGTAGTATTTACACATTACCTGCTCAATTCAGAACATGGAACACACAATAAAACAACATGTGCATATGACTCAAAATCATTCAGACTGCTGAATTCAATCATGCTGCCTGCATTTTCTAGATTTTCTCACTGAACTGGTTAGAAATGTGCTAAAAATAGCATTTCAACATTTCTGAAAGTTATTCTTGCCTGGCCACAGCTCCGTTAACCTCAAGATAGTACCAGCAATCAATGACCAGTTCTCACCTTGCTTTAATTCAGTTGGGTAATTGAGCACTTGATTGAATTCATAAGTAGGATCAACAGAATAAACTAAGCTAATTAAGTTATTTTATATATCCCTCAGCAAGAAGGTAGGAGTGTTGCTCAGAAACAAGCTGAATGTGAGAAAGAGACCTAAGAAGTGACTCAAAGAGGAGGACAAGGAAAGGGTGGGAAGGAGAGAAAGACAGCAAAGAAAAAAGGAAATTCAACAACCTTGTTTGAGATTATCTTTTTTGTTTTGTAGCAAGAAGACTGCACAAGTAATCTTCTCTTGCAGCATACTGGCAATATCCTAACTGAAATAATACATTTAGTCTCATGCACAGGATTATCCCAAACACATGGAAAATGCCGGGATTTCTTATTTGTATCTTATCAACAGAAGGATTACTGTGTTACAAAGCCACATGAGAAGGATATGGCTGCACAAGCACGCACACTAAAGGAGTAGGAAGAACATGTCCTTCTAGTGTCACTCTGGAGGGTTATAAATGTGTTATAATGCTCCTGGTTTTTCATTGTCTATATTCGAGTATACTGAACACAGAAAAGAAACTGAAAATGCAATGTATTTGAATAAAAACATCATTGCCATCACAGTTTGAAATCACGAGCTAGTAAATGCCTCTGTGACAAAGTCAGATTAAGACTTGCAGACCTTTCTGAGGAGCAAACAGCTCAGAAATTTCTGACCAAGTAGTCAGGGCATTCCTCCTTTGCAGAGGAAGCAGAAGTATGGGGTGAAATGATTGGTACCCAGCAAAAAAATTAAATGCAATAATATAATCTGGTTGAAGTATTGCTAAAATACTTAATTTTCGCCCCTCTTTCCATTTAAGGACTGAGTTGGGCTCTCCCACTGGCCTACCTGAGCCACACCCTGTTTGTGGCATGTACCTTTTTCACCCTGCACTCTGACCCAGTATTTCTGATGTCAGCTGCCTTCACCATTACAGGCACCAGTAATAAGTTTCTGTAATTCAGTTTCCTTTAATCTGATTTCTTGGGACTACTCTAAACAACCACTTACCAGAAAGTAATGTATGTTGGAGATGGAAAGTGTTTTTGAGTTAGCCTTTCTTTAGGACCATTCCTTCTGTTATATTGGGGTAGAACAACTTGAGAGAACTAGAACACCAATATTTGCACAATAAGACCAAATAAAATCTGCACCTCTAGGATAGGCCTGTTTACAGTAATTTTTCTAGTGTCATGTTTTATCTCTCAATAAGTCTTCAGGATCTCCAGGAATGGGTCCCTTGCCTCCTCTGTAAGGTAATCTACACATTCACTCTTTCCATGCTAAGAAGCTTTTATTGACAGAACATTTTCCTTTGTCATGCTTAAAGCAAGCAAAGCTCTCCTCTCCTCAAAGATACTCTGGCAGAGAACACGATAGGCCAGTACCTAAAATGTAAGAACACCACAATGTTGTTTTCACAGATGTTCATATTACTCTTGAAACTGACTGCTTTTGAAAAAATAATTCCACTTCAACAAAAGGGCTAAAAGAGATGAGAAACTATTTTAATGAAAATCACAAGATTATTTCCTAGTTTAATCACAAGGTCACACAGTAAAGAAAATTCAATTAATTGTTCTGTGAGAGATATTGAAATATTTGAGTGCTGCTGGAAGTAGTAGAATCAAACAAGTCTTTTTTTTTTAAGCAATTGAAAAAAGATCTATTAAAGAATGTTCACTTAAAGGAACATTAAATTAAAATAATAAACCCAAGACAAAGGATTTTCTATTTAGAACTATCTATATGGCAATGCAACATTCAGCTGAAGCTGTGGAAAAGTGGAAATAACAGAAACTCTCTATTAGGAGATTAAAGAACACAGCTTTAGCAGCTGCTACAGTAGATTCTACTAGAAAACACACCAGAACTGCAGTGTCACATTCCAGTAAAATAATTTCACTGATGACCCACAAATAATTGTTTTTACCATGAAATGCCATCGTCTGCAGCAACCGATCAGCCACTTCTTGTGGAAACATTCCTGGCTCCTGCAAGCACAACGTCCCATCTTGCCTTTCTGTGCAGAACTTCTCTAGGTTGGCAGTCAGGAAATTCAAGCAGATATCAAGTAGAGAATACGGAGAAGCTTCCTCCTGTCATACACAAAACACAACAAGACAAAGGAGATTTATTCAAATCATTCTCTCTATGAATCTTCCATTATTCTATAATGTTTGGTTTAGGCAAATCATTCATTTTTGTTAGTCTGATTCTCACTGGAACAGGCAAATATTACAAAAGGAGACATCTACCCTAGAGCCAGGAGACATCAGGTCACGCAACAAACAAGTGGCCAAACCGATGGGCAGCCTCTTTCCCCCATCACCCCCAGAACCATGCCCAGCCTGGTCTGTTGTCTTGAACCCTGCTTGTGTTTACAGAGGAAGAAAAGTAATTGCTGACAAGTTCATTTGAATTTATGAAGTCTACTGGGAAGTAATCAAGAAAGATTTCAAAGCAAATTTTACTTCTTGATTTAAACTATTTCTTTCAATCTTTCATTTAAGTCAACCCATATTAGAATCCTACTACCAACCTACATTGGAAATGCAGGTGTTTCATATGTTGTTAGGAGCAAT
The DNA here is from genome assembly GCA_013401335.1 of Brachypteracias leptosomus. NCBI lineage: Eukaryota > Metazoa > Chordata > Aves > Coraciiformes > Brachypteraciidae > Brachypteracias > Brachypteracias leptosomus. Next base: position 122,211 of record VYZX01009691.1, on the reverse strand, counting down.
TTTGGGTACTGTAAAGGGCAGGTAGAGCTTCACAGCAAAAAAGGAAACTCAGAAAGAACTATTTTAATCCCAAATTTTGTGCAGCAATAAATTAACAACTATTACACTATTCCTCCTAATTATACTTACTAATTTCCTCATTTTAACACTAAGCACCTGAAAATCACCTACAGGTATAAAGGACAAGGCAGAATATAAACTTGAATTTTTCCTTCTTGAGATTGTACACTGATCTACAAAATCCTCACAGGCTTTTTTTTTATTCCATGCCTAATAATAGCCTACTGTTTTCAGTCACACAGATTAATCAACATAAAGAATGACACGCAGCACTGTGAATCATCCCCAGCACCACACAAAAGAAGGCCGAGTGACTGGTACATACTCCCCCAGACAATTTTGAAAATAACAGCATCAACTGTTGCCAGATCTCATCTGTAGGAAAAATTGTTGCTTGCCTTTTTTATACTGAAAGTTCTGGATAATTTCACCTTTCTTTCCTAGCTCATTGAACTTCTGCTGCTTCATTTGCCTCATATGCTTACCACAGAAGCACAGAAATATATAAAAGGTTATACAGAAGAAATATTCAAGAAAATGACAGGAATAAGTCTTCTAAGATAAGGTGCATATATTTCAAGGCTGGGAGGTACCACAAAAAGATGGAATGGAGCTTATCTTTAATGAATCATGTATTGACATCAATGAGAGACTGCAGTGTAATAGCTCCTGAAGACTTAACTACAGGTTTGGGAACTAGAAACTCCAAGTGATTTAAACACAAGCTCTTTCTACAGCTTTTGACATACAACTTCCAACTCCTTTGACTCATTTTTGCTAAGTGCTTAAATTTTACTACTTCTTTTAAAAGCCTATTACGTTCTATTGTCGAAGAATCAAGAATTACTTTGTGATGTGACTTGCTCAAGTTACCAAAAAACAGCAATTTTGTCTGCCTTCAATCTTAAACTGATATGAAAAGGAAGGACAGAAATTGGAACTATGAATGTCTTTTGTTTCCCTGTAATGCATAACAACGCCTGAGGTACTTCTAAGGAGACAAAACAGCCTTCTTTTAAAATAGTTCTAATTTTAAAGTATTTTAAAAATAAAAATATTTTTTAAATGAAAGGGGGAAATTTTCTTTTTAACCTGAAATTAACACACACATCCAGGACTTACACAACAACTGCCAAGTCAAAGAAAAATCATAATCCTTACTCAAAGGCATATGAAAATTATTCCCAGTGAAGCAGAGACATCCTCATCTCCCGATAGATCTTGTGTTTCTAATTTGATGCCTAAACATAAAACCAGAATACTGCCTCTCCTCATTCTTTCTGGCACTGTTCCATGATTCCTGCCAGAAAAGCTAAAACACTTTTATATATCGGTGAGCAAATTCCAATGAGAATTTTTAGCCTTGCAGATAGGCCACTATGACTCAGAGAACTATTTTTTTCAACCAGTACCTCTAACTGGCCCATCTGCAATTTGGAAATACTGTTAATTTTCACATAAAGCAATCGCTTCAGAAGTCCATACAGGACATGTCCATACAATAAATGAACAAAATCCACAACCAAGGATTAATTACTCTTGCAAACAAGACAGGATCATTTTTATTAACTCCACTTACACCAGTTATAGGAGACATTTGTAACGTTTCTTCAACAAGTTGCCAAAAGGCTGAAGAAACACACCTAAGAAAGGCTCCTGAGGTAACCTGGGCAGATCAGTGAAACACTGTTATCTGTACCTAATAAAGTCCCTTGACAAACACCATAAAAACAATTTCCTAGAGTGACAGCTACTGAAATAGAACAGCTTGATGCAGTCTGTAAACCTTCCATGTGAGCTAGCAGCATTCCTTTTCTCAACTTCTCTTTACTTATAGAGAATATTGCCCAGTTAAAGACCTCCTAATAAAAGCATTCTGTTGTATGCAGGCTCTTGGAAGGTTGGGATTTGAGTGCTTCCCTTCTCTAGCTCTGCTTGTGAATGTCACCTTGAAAACAAATGTAGCATTTGTGTTCAGATCATTTCACTTTCTGGTTCTAATACTCCAATGAAACGCTGTAAATGTCTCATAGCGTAGATTTTTTGGTTTTTTTAATAAGCATTGTCCAGCAATATTTGAAAACTTTCATTATGTGTATTTGATTTTTTCATAGCCATCTTAATTATCTGACACTGCCATATAACCTCACAGGTTCTTTCCTTCTACCAATTAAGTGGACAGAAAAATAGAAAAGCAAATTCCCCAAAACACAGATTTATACGTTACACAAAGCAAGTCTGGGAGCCCTCATTAGCTAGAACACATATTTTAAGAGTGACACATCTAAAACCAACTAGATTATGGGAGAATACAAAAAGAAGAATGATTGCATTCAAATGGGCTTTTTAAGGCTTGTTTAAATTAACTCTTTTTAAAAGATAACTTTATGAGGACTTAATATAACCAAGGCAAACAAACAAACAAATAAATAAAAGTGTGCAGAGGGCTGGGGTGGGGAGTGAAGTGCCTGGCTGCTGGCCCCCAGGAGTAATGCAATCCAGTGGAGGACTGAAATGCAACACCTACCTCAACGTGATGTTACCCAGTTCAGTTTATAGCTCACACACCAGTGCACTTGCAAAGATTTTCACAAAGAACACTATCCTCCACATTTTCTTTTAAAAACTCCTTCAATTGACTTTAAATATTGCTAGAATATATTTACCCTATATTTCAAAATGCATTTAACAAGGAAGAAAAAAAAAAAGGAGCTTAAGAGGACATATTAAAGTACCTGGAATAAGACTGAGAATCTTAAGCCTAGCATTATGCCCAGATTAACTGGCTGAGGGTGAGAATCAAACTCCTGCTCCTTTGGGGAAGCATCACCACACAACCACCTGCCTATACAACTGGAAAAGAGAGAGGGTTAACTGATGTTTTCCATCAGCAATTACAATCTCACTTTGCACAAGAAGTAAATTCCACTGCTGTGTGGAGCTTTCTCACTGCAGGTATTGTGATCCTACCAGCTCCAGCCTGAGAGATTCAGTTCTTTCTGGCTTTGTGTCTCAGATTCATTAAAAATCAAAACTTTTTTTCACAGGTAATTTCCATTGGGGTTCCACCCCCCCCAATAAACCAGTATAAAACACTGGAAGACAAATATCAATTTCAGCCCTAACAGAATGACTTCTATGAAGTATTCCCCAGTTTTTATATCTGATTGCAGACTTGGTATGACAAAACCCAAGTGTGTAAGATCTCCATGCACACCCCTCTGCTTTTTTCTCTCTGAAGTCTCCAAGAAGGAGGTGGGATACAGGGTAAGGGACTTTTCAAATTGTGGCAGTTGTTTCCCTCAAAAAGTTAGCAGGAAAATAAGAGGTAGTTTAGAGCTGTAATCTGTGGTGTCAGACATACCATATTTCTATCTGTTTTCCACTTCACAGCCCCAAAATTTACTTCATTTCTTAAAATGGACATTCTTAAAATGGTCAAGACACAGCAACTCAAGTAATGGTCATCAAAATTCTTCTAAGTGTTTATAAAGGAAAGGCAGTGGAAAATAAACAGTTCTGTGATTTATGTTATGAAGAAAGCTTTATGATTGTCCTACTTAAATGGAATGAAGCAGATGTAGGCAATTTATTAACTAGACTCAATGAAAGATTATGCTTAAAATCAAATATAACATTAAGTATTCTGGCAGTACAAGTGGGAACATACTGATTAAAGTCACTTGAGATACAAAGTTGGCAGGGATCACAAGAGGTCTAAAATTAAATAGTGCCACATTAAAACAACATAGTAAGGCCACGTATTTCAAGATCAGTATCAAGAACTTCAGATATGAGTTCATCAATTAGAAATGACTGGATCGAAGAACCTGAATGGTTTGCTCAACCACAAGGAAACAATGTGAGTCAATCAATTAAGGTACCAGGAAAAGCATCAAGGGAAAGTAAGAAAGTAACACATAATTTTCAGGACACTTGGAGACCTCATGGGACTATTTATGTTAAGAGATACCTGCACCATTTCAGTTTGAACATAACAGCAACTAGAATGCTCTGTGGGATAAAAAGCATGTTGGGAGTAGGAAACAGAACCAGCTTTTCTTAGCCCAGCAGATCAAAAGGTGAGAGACACGAATGTCGCCTACAAAAACAGCACAGCAAATAAAAGCCATAGGAAGAAAAAAATTCTATTAGTGTGAAGCACAGGTGCCAGCACAGCAACAAACGTGCATAGAAATGCCATGAATTCAAATTTTTGCCACAAATTTAGATGTCAGCATATCTAAAATATCAACAATGAAGTTCTACCCCAGTCTGCTGACTAAAACAACATGCATGAAAGGTATCTATTTTTAAGATTAAAAACTTTATTGGAGATTACATGAAATTAGGCTTTTAATATCAAGTGATGAGACCAGATAACCCAGGAAATCCCTGCTAGTCCTTTAAAAGCAAATGTGCACACTCATGCCTGGAGCAGAGGAGCAATCCAAACAGCACCCATATGTTCTGCTCCGAGGCGCCTCTGTGTCCCCAGCCCCGGCCAGCAGCTCCAGGCTGGAGCTCGGTGCTGCCCATCGCTCAGGTCAGCCAGGCCCACCCAAACCCCGTGCTGCGGTGGCACGGCTTTTTCCAGACAGCCCTGCACAAAGCAAGCCCGGGTGGGAAAAGTGCTGTTGGAGTGCACCCAGAACTGGGGGGGAGGCTTGGGCTGGAGAGGGCAGAGACGGGGGCGAAGGCATGGGTGTAAGGGACAGAGACAAGGCAAGGAGGAGGCATGACGGCTGTGCTGTCCTCCAGACAGCCCTGTCTTGTCCTGCCCTGCCCTGTCCTGCCCTTCATGCCGCCCGGCCGAGGAGCTCTGCCCGCCGGGCAGCCCCCGCTCCTGTGTGGCGCGAAGCCGCCGCTCCTCGGCCCCACAAGCTGTTGTGAGAGGGGCCGATGAGCGGCAGCCTAGCCCCGGGCCAGCCCTCACCAGGCAGGGCCGCCGCTGCCCCTTTGCACAGTGCCGGGCTCCGACCTCCCCTCCGACGGGTCCCGATCGCCCTTTTACATAACCGGCAGGGCGGCAGCCACCGCGGTTACACAACGCCGAGGGGGGCGAGGGCTGCCGGCCGGGCGCGGTGTGTGCCTGAGGGNTGTGTGCCTGAGGGGAAGGCCCCGCCGCGGCCCCCGCGGGGTCGCTCCCGCCTCTGCCCCTCAGAGGCGGCGGAGGGAGGTGAGGGATGGGGGGCAGCCGAGCCCGCATCATGCCCGCTCCGGCCTCACCTGCCCGGTCGCCCACCCCTTGCAGAGCGGGGCTGAGGCCGCCGCCATAGCGGCCCCTTGCCCTGGGCTCCCCTCCGCCGGGCGCTGTCACCCCGGGGCGGGGGCAGCCTCCCCCTCAGCCCCATCCCCTCAGCCCCATCCCCTCACCGGCTCCTCCGCGGCCCGGCGATGTCCGCGGCGCTCACTCACCATCGCAGCGCTGGGTGCCGGAGGCGAGCGCCCAGCGAGCCGGGTCCCGGAGCTCGACTCCTTCTTTTTTTTTTCCCCTTCCCCCGTTTTTTCCCCACCCCCACCTCGCCGTGAACCATCTGCAG
>VYZX01009691.1:48023-116581 GCA_013401335.1 Brachypteracias leptosomus | reverse complement strand
GGCGCCGAGCCCGCCTCCCTTAAAGGGGCCGCGCCAGGCACAAGCTGCTGCGCTCCGGGCACCTCGATACCCAGCTCTAAGGATGAGAAGCGTAAAGTGTCAGGAGAAGGGTCTGAAGCACCACAAAGCGCATTGAACTCCCGGGGTGAGGCGTGTGAGACCTCCCCTGACACCCAGCCGCTTGCTTTTCGGGGCAAGGATGGAGCAAGATCGAAGGAACAGGGAGTCGGTCCCTGCAGAGGCTGCTGAGGACGGAGCAGTTTTAGGGCAGTTCCCTGTCTTTGGGTAACCTCTCACAACCAGGAATGCAGCGGCAGCTTGTTGCTGACAGATCAGCCTCTGTGATTTAAATGTTTCCTGCCCAAACTAGTTTATTCTGGTAATACCAAATAATAACCTGCTCCGGTACAATGGGTTTTGCCACCTGCTTTGAAGTAGGAAGAGCTTTGGAGAGCTGGAGAGGAGCTTTGCCCTGCGCTTTTATACAAAACAATTTCAGGTTTCAGATACAGTATTAGTGATGGAAACCTGTCTGCCAACAAATACATACTATACTGTAGTGCTGGTAAAGGAATACAGTTATTTTTCGTTTTGAGATACAGAGTGCTGCAATTACCCTGTTCAAGGAAAATGAAATTATAAAGAATTTACTGTTAAACCTTTGAAAGAATTGCTGATTCTACATACAGCAGCTTTGAATAATAGTTATCTGAAAATAAGCAAAGCATAAATAAGGAACAATTGCTAAAATAATTTCTGATAGAATTGTTTTGGTTGGAAGATACCTTTAAGATCATCAAGTCCAGCCGTTAACCCAGCACTGCCATTTATATTTCCATCATTACAAGATATTATCAAACACGATATTGCCTGTGACCAAAGGTCACTTACAGTCCGAACTCTTTAGATTAGGATGTTGACATAGAGAAAATAAAATTCTGTGCTCAGGATCTGACAAGAACAAGTCCTCATATTCTGAATGTAACCACTTAGAAATCTGATTTTCTTAGAAGAAATAATTTATATAGTTATGGACACAGAAATTATCGTAGCTTATGGAGGGGCTAGTACTGTTAGTCCATTACATGTTGCTTCCACCTCCTAATGTCTTTTGGAGCTTCCAGGCTGTTCTTTCCATTTCTATTAACAAATTCACTCATTCACTCCAACCTGAATATCACCAGATGTCTAATTTTTGCTGCCTCTTTCTCATTCCATCTGGGTTTATGAGAGAAAATACCTTCCTTTCCCCATCTGGGCTCAGACAGTGAAAACTTTGAGGTGAGAGACTGATCCCCTGCTCTTGGTGCCTGTTCTTGGCCTGCCCACCACGTTGCTCCCAGTATGGAGAGGCCATATGGCTGAGCTGGCACTGACCCAGCACCAGAAATGGCACAGGCAAAATCCCAGCGAGAACAAGACTCTTCAAGGATTTAAACCAAAAAACTCCAAGGAATTTCTACTGAGCCTGTGCAAACCCAAAGTTTTCAAAGCTGGGTTTTCAGGTATGGTACCAAAGCAGTTCATCTTTGGAAGGCCTTCTCCAGAACAGAGCACTAGGCACAAAATTTCTCAGCTAGCAGTCAGCATGGGCCAAGCTACACAGGTCTTCTTGCTTGTCTTTTCAAAGACATGTCAGTGGGTTTGGTCAAATCATTTTGAAAACAAGATTTTAGCTTCATGAGGCAATGTGTGTTAACTCCTACCCAAATACTGAAAAGTCTGAAAAGTTTTAAGGAAATACTTTAACATTCCAGCAGCATGTCCAGCAGGTGGTGCCACCAGTCTGACTGGCAAAGGTTCTCATAATTAACAGGTCGTTAATAAACAACCTGGTTTCTCCCCATGGGAGTCTATGCTCTCCTGATTTAACTGAGCTTTATTTATCCCAAAAGGTGGATGAGCCAGATTATGTTACTGAAATAATTTGGGACAAAGCATTCTCAAATATTCTTTAACATTCATTTTAACTCAAATGTTCTTTCACATTCATTTTAACTCTAAGCAATTTGTCATGTAAATTTATAATGCAGTCATAGAATGGTTTGGGTTGGAAGGGACTTTTCAAGGTCATCTAGTCCAAGCCCCCTGCACTGACCAGGGACATCTGCAACTAGAGCAGGTTGCTCAGAGCCCCATCCAACCTCACCTGGAATATTCCCAGGAACGGGGCTTCTACCACCTCTCTGGGCAACCTGTGTCACCCTCATTGTAAAAAATTTCTTCCTCATACCTAATCTAAATCCACCCTCTTTTAGTTTAAAACCATTACCCCTTATCTTATTGCAACAGGCCCTGCTAACACGACTGTCACCGTCTTTCTTCTAGACCTCCTGTAAGTACTGAAAGGTCACAATAAAGTCCCTCTGCAGGTCCATGTCCTTATGTTGTATAAGGAGTGCCTAAGAGAACTGGAACTGTTTAGCCTGGAGAAGAGGAGGCTGAGAGGAGACCTCATTGCTCTCTACAACCACCTAAAAGGAGGTTATGGTGAGGCTGGTGTTGGTCTCTTCTCCCAAATAACTAATGACAGGACAAGAGGTAATGGCCTCAAGTTGCACCAGGGGAGGTTTAAATTGGACATGAGGAAGAAGTTCTTTACTGAAAGAGTGGTGAGGCACTGAAACAGGCTGCCCAGGGAGGTGGTGGAGCCACCATCCCTGGAGGTGCTCTAAAAACGAGTAGATGTGGTGCTTTGAGACATGGTCTAGGGGTCAGGGAGATGTTGGACAAAGGTTGGACTTGATGATCCTAGAGGTCTTTTCCAACCTGAATGATTCTATGATCGTGCTGAGGACTCCAGAGCTGGACCCAGCACTTCAAGGGTTGTCTCAAAGAGTATGTGCTGCTGTACTCAGAAAATTCATTTGTACTCAAAGCTGCTGGCATTGGACAGCGTGCCATATTTTGTAGAAACATCCTAGTATCATGTCTGGCTGAAATTCACCCATAACTGGAGAGCCAGGGGGTGTGTGTTGTTCATCCCTTACCTCTCTCTGGGGGTTTCTCACCCTGGCACTACCTGCTTGGACACGGGTTCCACCTCTTCAAAAGCCTCTGAGATCTTTTGTTGTACTACTAAAAGGAATGGTTGCTGGTAACGGCCACTGGCAGCAACCCCCTCGTTCTAAAATAGAGTTTAAAATTATTTTACTGTTAATCACAGGCAAAACCAGGCAGGTGACAGGGGAGGAATGGTCAAAGCGGCCCCAGCTTCTAGGCTGTGCATGGACAAAGGTTGTTGATGATCCTAGGGGTCCTTTCCCACCTAAAAAGGTCACCTGGGAGTTTGGTTGTCCTGGATAAGGCCTCAGAAACACGTACCCAGCGGTGCAAAGCTCTGACAGCAAAATACTAAAACTCTATCATCGCTTAAAACTTCTGAGCTGCCAGTCCCTGCTGACCCCGAGAGGGGCAGACGAGGCAGCGCGGGCCAGCACGGGGACTTCACCGCCCAGCGGTCTCAGCGGTCGCGGTATCGGCGGGAGGGAGGAGCCGCCGGAGAACCGGCGGCATCGGAGACCGGGCCGGAGCCGGGGCTCGGCGGCGCCATCGATCGCTCGGCGCTCACGGCAGGAGGCGGAGCATCGACCGCTCGGCGCTCGCGCGCCTCCCTGCGCGTCCCGCTGCGGCATGGCCGGGCTCGTCAACTTCGAGGACGAGGAGGAGGTGCGGGGCTACTTGCAGAACTTGCACGTCGAGTACAGCTACCAGTGCTTCAAGGAGAAGGACCCGGACGGTAAGCGGCACTGCCGGCCCCCCTGCCCCGGGGCCGGAGAGAGCCTCAGTCCATCCCCTCACCCGTGCCTTGCAGGCTGCCAGCGCCTGGCCGACTACCTGGACGCCGTGAGGAAGGACTTCGTGGCGGCGGCGCGGGTGCTGCTCCACAACTGCGAGGCGCACGGACACGGCGAGAGCTGCTACAAGCTGGGGGCCTACCAGGCCATCGGCAAAGGTGGGTGGGGGGTGCTGGTCCTGGCGCTCCAGTCGCTGCCGCTTCGTTCCCGCCGTCCCGGTGCTCCCTTGAACCCCCTTACCTGCCCTCAGGCCTTCGGTTGTCTCCAGGCCCCTCCTGCCCTGTGCCCGAGCCGCTGGTGGGCTGGCACGGTGGTGGGGTTGTTGCGGGTTCTTCTGTGGGTGCCTCAGTGTAGGGACACCCCTGTCAAAGGTGCTGGGCACCTGCGTGTCCTCCTGACCTTGAAGGGAATCTAGGAACCCATCCTGCCCCTTTTATGGTCACATAATAAAAGTTGTGGAGGGGTGGAAAACCCTGAATTGCTTTTTTCTGAGTAATCAACTTTTGGTTAACCATGTGCATTACTTTTTTTATAATTACATCTGTGTAAGTGGTGAGTATGTCCAGTGCTGAATGTGTTGTGTGTTCTGTTCTTAAAATTTGAGTTCCTTCTCATCTCGCTGTTATTCAAAGAGAAATAAGGACGAAATAAACTTAGAGATAGGTAATGATGCTTATATAAATAGGTCCTAAGTCTGCCCAAACTGTATCTGCTGGTACAGTAATGGGAAGCAGTTAAACTAGTGAGTTTTCTTCCAAATGACAGCACTAGTAAGGAACGTGATCTTTTTCCTGTAGTTCAAAACTAGTAACAGCCACAGTATACGTGTAGGTGTCCTGGGGAGAGGATGCTTTGTCTAGTGTAAGATGTTAAGAAATCCATAGATGTAGAAGTAGAATGAGTGTTTTGTGGTTTTTGGTTGTTTTTTCCTGCATAAGCTATTGTGATCACTGTGGAGTGGAGGGATTTGTAACTTTAAGATGTTAGCAAAACCCTTGTAACTGAGACAATGGTAGTGCCTCTAAGGCTGTTACATCTGAGGTGGGGGATGCTGTGTTCCCCAAAGAGCACTGGAGAGCATGCTGTAAAGCAGAGAGCTCCCCTCTGCTTTAGCACGTCCATAATATTTTGTTTTCTTGACCAACAGGTGGACTCAACCTAGATTTGAAAGCTGCCTACAGCTCTTTCCTGAAGTCGTGTGAGAAAGGTGGGAAGAAGTCAGTAAATGCATGTCATAACGTTGGGCTGTTGGCTCATGATGGGAGAGTAAATGATGACAAATCTGACCCTGTTGTCGCTAGAGACTACTACACAAAAGCCTGTGATGGCAATTTTGCTCCCAGCTGCTTTAACCTCAGTGTGATCTACCTCCAGGGAGCCCCTGGGGTCCCCAAGGACATGAACCAGGCCCTGCAGTACTCGCTGAAGGGCTGTGAGCTGGGCCACATCTGGGCTTGTGCCAATGCCAGCCGGATGTACAAGCTGGGAGATGGCATCGAGAGGAACGATGCCAAGGCAGAGGATCTGAAAAACAGGGCAAAACAGCTGCATAAAGAACAGAAAGAGGCCCCGACTTCTTTAACGTTTGGGGAGTAAAACTGTCAGTTGCAGTTTTAAATGGCAAGTGAACTTGTTATTTATATCGGGTGCATACAGTTTTCAGTCACAATAAATAAATATCATGTGATATTTGCATATGCAAATAAACATATTTTTGTGGCTGCAACAAACACAACCAACTCTGCTGTGCCTTTCTACTTTTTTAAATACCCAAGTTCTTCAGTGTGTTGCTTAGATCCCTCCTGTTCTTTAAGGAAGACAAAAACATCTGGCCTCTTCCAAGTTAGTCCTTGTGATTTCAAGTATGAAATTGGTGCATAACATCCTTTTGGCTTGTTTCCTCCGCTGGTTTATAACCAGTAATTCTGTCCTGGGCTCAGGCTGAATATCTTGCTGTCACAGAAAGGTTTCTGCTCTTCAGAGGCTGTCATGAATTCCACATATTTTCTGAGCTAACCTCCTGCTGGAACAAGAACAGATTTTGCTCTGCTTTCACATTATGTTCAAGTATCACCACTTCCACTTTAAAACCATGCTTATTTTGCTCTCCTTGTCCACTTGTATTGCCAGCTTTAACTGTGAGAAGTTTGCCCAGGCTGCATGTTGATCCTGGACAGTGCCTCTGGCTGCCTGTGTCCTCCCCAGGTCCAGGAGGACGTGCTGCTTTAGGCTCTGAAAGTGTGAAGCTTTTCCCTGGTTGGCTTAAATCTAGAAATGTTTAAGTCATGCTCAGATGATGCCAAGCCCAAAGCAGTAAGGAGCCTGCATGGCAGTATGTCCATAGAAACTTTGCCTGTAGACCTCACAGAGGAAATAGGCAGGAGAGAAAGGAACTGAGTGAGCTCTGCTGGGCAGGTGAGCTACAGTGGCAGAGCTTAAGACCTGCCCCAGACTGTGGGGGAAATAAGAGCTAGGAACTGGCCTAGATCTGCTGAATTACAGGTGAGTATCCATGGCTGGAGAGTCCCTTTCAGACAAAGCACAGGTTTTAAACACCTTTAGCCTAAATGTTGTTTCCAGCATCTTGCCAGCTGTTCTGTCATTGTGTATCCAAGTGCCATGTGCCCAAGTGCTTTAGGATTGCTCTCCAATGCATGGAGATCATACCTTCAATTGCACACAAATTGTTTTACTTTCCTGGCAGCTTCTGGAACTTTATGTTCTTTTTTTTGTAGTACAGATTAAAGGAACGAGGTGCTAACTGGTCAGGTTTTGGACTCAAATCCACAGCTTATATATGTGAAAACTGTCACTAAACATACACATTCTGAAACAGCTTTATAATACTGGTGTGTATAGATATATGCAGAGTTTGTGATACGTGTGTGTATGTTTTGCTGTAAATTTACTGCAGATTTAGAACATGAATGCTCTGGCTGTGGTCTGAATGAAGATACAAACTTGCTATTAAGTCAATTAAATGAGAGAAGAAACAGCACTAATTTGGCTGTAGCCACAGCAGGAAGCAGAATTGTTAGAATGCTGCCAGAGGCAGAGCATGTATGAATTAAAGTGGTTCTTGCAACTTAACTACACTTGTAACAGAGTTCTTGGAGAGGACGTGCTCACTGCTGGAGTAAAACCCCCGCAGCACAGTGAGGGATGAAGCAGGCACACTAACAGCAGGTGGCAGTGCATGAAAACCATTCTTGTGCACCGTGGCTCTTGTTTTCAGCAGCCTGAAAAAAAAATAGCAGTGGTGACAAAAGTGAGTTAGTTTTTCTAACAACAAACACCGTTAATATTTTATGGCAGTTCAAGAAGGTAAAGCTCTTTTAGAAGAACACACTTTGCCTGATTCTTTGCCAGGTACTATTCTAGGCATTTGTTTCACTTGGGAAAGGTAAGTAAATGCTCCCTCTGCAGAGTGTAACCATCTAGTAATAAAATAGTTTGGAAGGCATGTGTTCAGAAGTAAGCAATTACAGGTGGCCCAAAGCATTGGAGAATTGGGTGACATTTTATGCCCTGATCTTTTTTTTTTGAGCTGTAGCACTCCTGCCTCTGAGTGGCTTGCTCAGATCCTCAGTCCAAACCAACCTGCTGCACTAGAGCAGGTTTTCTTCCACCAGGACTAAGGATTGTCAGTGGTCCCCCCCAGGAGCCTCCAGGTGGGCACCTGGGAACATCCTCAGTAGAAGTGACACACGTTGTAGATAATTAAAGCCACATATAAAGTGCATATTGCAGGGAGTTTTTTTCACAGCACTTGAGAACTCTTGAAACTTGAAGAGTCTCCTAAAATGAGCTATTTTCATAAAAGCTGTCAAGTGTGTTAGTACAGATAAGTTTATGAAGTATCATCCAGTTTTGTACCACTGGTTGAAAAGGCAAACCCAAATTAAGGAAGGATCTTTTGTTACACAAAAACACCATCAAAACCAGTTTAAAGTGTTTTCAGGCTGTCTCTGAGCAGTTTGCTGCTTGTTCTGGACACACCTATATATTTTTACAGAGGTATCGATGCTGTCACAGATGCCTTAGATGGGTAAGGCCCTCTCCTATTTGACTATTTTCCATCTAAAGCATCCAAAAAAAAAAAGCCAGTCTCATTTCAGCACATTATAGATTATATGTGGCTAATGCAGACTGGAGCAGAGACTATAGACACTACTAATAGCTGTCTGTTCTCAACCTAGAGATTATGTTCAGGAGACAGAATCAAAATCTCTTAAGAGGTGAAAATTATCCTGCAAATCCTGGCTTATAACCATCTAGCTCAGATATTATGAGGGTGTTACCAAAAGGTCTATACCTTCCTTCTCTTTAGCAGATGTTACAAAGGCTACATTTGATGTCCTCTTGGGAAGAAAATTGTTCCTCCAGAACTTCTGAGGTTGTAAAGAAAGAGTGATAAATATGTCATCATAGTAGCATACTTGGAAATATGGAAAACCTGTTGATCTCATCAGGATCAGTGGATTGTCTCTGAAATAAAGGAGTTGATCTCAGCCTCACAGCTCCTAAAGTACTGTTTGCTTTCTCTTTCATTTGTTTGTATTGATCTAAGCACACAGCCAACCCCCTTTAATAAAGCAGCAGTATGCTTAATGGTGACCACGGCCAGTTAATTACCTAGACTTAAGAATATGTGGCTTTAAGTGATGAAAGCTTTCACTGCAGGATGCTTCCTGCAGCTGGGAAACGATTGCTGCTGGAGTGCTGGTTTTGTACTGGGATGTAAAAAACCCCAGTGCCACATCATGTTGTGGTGTTGTCGTTGGGATTAATTCTGGACAAAAGCTGCTCTCGGGTAAAGAAGCCGCATGATGTAGTAAAAACAGAAAACAGGCTTGTTCTGGTGGCTCTGGTTTTGTGCTCTGCTGTGATAAAGCAGCCTGGCAGCTTGCTTACTTTTTATTCAGCTGTTGTTATCAACTCCTCTCTGCAGTGTATGCGTGAAGATAGTTCTTGTAGCTGCAAGCACCACCCAGCTGGATGATCTGGGAGGCTTTGTACATGAAATTACCACACCAAGAAAGCAAAATTAGAGTGTTCTTTGTTATAGTACAAGCTTTTTGCTCAATGTGGAAAGAAATTCACTCTGTCAGCAATTTTTCACTTCACTATGTGAGAGAGAACTCTTCCAGGTATCTCTTCTCCTTTGGTAGATGGAGAAGGAAGAATTCCTCCTTCCCTTGTGCTTCCCAGCACCTTATCCACTACACCTCAGAATGATAGAGTTGTGCTCAGGATTGGGCTTTTTCAGGGGAAAGCAAGAAGGTAGAGGAAGGAAAAGGAGTCATGGCACAGCAAGAAACAGATTAGGAAATAAGCAATATACCCAGTTGTATTATTGCAAGAATTTGTGCTGGAGTGACACCCAGGGGTTCAGCTCAGGTCCTGATAATAGGCCATTTGTGTGCACACCCCCAGTCCAGAGACCCACACTCTGAGATCTGGGATTGTGCAAAGGCCCTAGTACATATTTCAGTATCAAACACCAGTACTCTGCTCTGCTTTTCCAGACACTATCAACAATATGGCCAGAATCCACACAAAACAGATTTCTCCAATGCTCTTAAGGCTTTAATGATCAAATCTGTGCCAAATTTTTGATGTCTGATTTCATATACTATATCTGTAGCCTCCCAGTGCTTCCATTGTTCAGTATCCACACTTGAAGCAAATACAGTAACTTCTAATTTCAGACTGTATCATGTATTTTTTTTTGTTATTATTTGTTAATTTGTTGTTATTGCCTTCTACTCTAACACTAGTTACAATTACTGATGGTATATTCATTCCAAAATACAATGTTTTCTACTTCTTATGTACACACTTTGCTTTACAGTGTGGTTTGTAACATAATATGGTTTTGTAACGGAGTCTTTTTTGTAATCCTTTTTTCCCCCCTAGATCAACTAGTAAGACATTTCTGTGATATGGAATTAAAAATTAAGGCCGCTTTGGTGTGGAGGCTTCAGGTGGGGATTTCTGAATCCGGATCATGAGTACAGTGGGAGTGCTCTGTAAGATCTCATTCTCTCTGTGCAAAACTGAAATACGGCACTTTAAACATCCCCTGGAGAGTTTTTCTTAGCAAGTGAGAGGCTTCTGGTGAAAGAGAAGCAAGAAAGAAGATGAAACCCCCGCATGTTTGTACAGCTCTTGTCACCCCCAGTGCTCTAGTGCACTTCACTCAGTGAATCACAGAACCACCGAGCTGCCTTTCAGCTCCCAGAGCCACGTCACCCAGAGCTGGGGTAAGAAAGCCATCAGAAAAAAGTTAATTGTTTGGCCCTGATGTAATTTCAGAACTTGAGGATGAGGCTAACCTGGATTTATGTTAGAAGTTCCTTGTTCTGACAGTTATAATTTGACACTTAATGGCCTAGTCTGAGCATTTCATTATCACAAAATGCAAGGAAAAGAAGTGAGCTGCTTTCCTTCCAGCTCTCCTGGGACTGGAAGCACAACATGTTCCTGTAGAGCTTCCTGCCCAGGAAACACTCATTGCTCTGCAACAGCCTTTTCTGCAACCCCCTGAGAAGGAAACCTGCATTGTCTCTATAGAGCAGAAAAGGGGGACAAGGCACTGAATGGCTATTGCCTTACCTCAGGTCACAGCACGTCCGTAGGGGCCCAAACTGATGATTCTCCAAACAATATCTAGCATGGCAAGGACTCGTCAATTCTTCACCAGCCAAGAAACACCAAGATGGGAAACTGGCCTTTGTATGTTATTCTGACAATATTTGTGGAGTGTTATTCCAGAAAGATGCAATAACTATCTCAGCACAAGTGTTATTAATAGCTGCTGAAGAGAAAATAAGAAGCTGTGACACTGTCAACACTGCAAGCAGTCTCACTGTGTTACCTTCAGGGAAGATATTTTGTGTGCCTTCTTAGGTGGAACGTTTTCTTTATGGCTTTGTTTTGCCTATTTGTTCTGTAGTTGGTACAAAGGAAATGTGTAGTATCTTCCCTTGTATCTTTACTATCAGCCTCCTCGGGTAGGCTGGGATAGAGTGGTGGTGGCTGTCACAGGGACCCAAACCTGCCTCACACTGGCAGCTCACACACCACCATATTTATGATGAACAGACACTGGCCCTCAGAGAGATTAGATATAACTTGAGGTAAAAAGCTTTAGATCTTTTGAAACTCTGAGCTTATTCTAAGTTCTTTTCTGCTGGGTTTTGTGAGTTTTACACATTCCTCAGAACCCAGAGGCTGATACCAGAGGATGCCTGGGACTGACATAGTTACAAAAGCTGCAGAATGTGTGAACAAACTCAGTACAAGTGATGTTTCTGTAGGAGCAACACAAAGGTTTGTTACAGCAGACAGTAAAAACTTGCCACACCATTTAACAGTCAATTAAAGCGTCTCTGCAGTGTACTTGGCTTTCTAATTTCTGGTTTCTGTGTATTACAGCGTGACGTTTGCTGACTGTCCTGTTCATTGCTCCCACAACAGACTGGGGACATTTCCAGATCACGCTATCACACCACAGCGACAGCGCTGATCCATCGATGGTTTAAACTGCAACACAAATTAAAAGCCAGTTAATAGTTTTATAAATGATAGGTGATCCCTAGAGATCAGTCCTAATTCTCGAACTTTCTTTCCTAATCTTATGCCATCCTAATGTGTGTGTTAACCTAAAGCCTATGGTCAGGATGTATTTTCTTATGCAGTACCTCTCTGTGTCCCTAGTGATCTTCAGGTAAGAATGTAAAGCATTCAGTCCTTCCCAATGCAGGATGATTTTACCTCAGACATTGTGCAATTACAAGTTGCAACCAAAGGCTGTATTTATACCATAGCAGAGCCCTGGAAACAGTTTATATATACTATTTTCCTTGTTATAATAGTTGGGGAACAATTTCAAGAAAGGAGTTTGACCTATGATTTGGATAAATAAATAACCTCAACTTGATTTCAATTAATATTTTCCCTCAGCACTTTGCAGTACTGAGCCAGAATACTTGCTGTCATCTCACGAGCAGATTCATTGCAACAACTGATGAGAACTTTGAGCCAAACTGTGGGAAAGTTTTGCATTTTAGAAGCACCAGTTGAAACATTGGCCTCTGGAGAACCACAGGTGAGTCCTTTGCCAGACTGTGATGCCAGCACCACACACACAACCTGGGAAAATGGCACAAGACACCTGGTGCTCAGGAGCCTACCACCAACACTGCTGAAGAGCAGCAAGCTCCAGGCTGCTCATGCTTCACTTGGTGCTCTTGAAAGGTATTAATGTTGTCTGGGGACATACATAAGGTGACAGAAGAAAACTTAGTAACATCTTTTGATGTTTAAGTATGAAAGAAAGCTTTTTGATTCAGTTCCTGTTCACTAGGCTGAATCAGAGATATTGTGAGACTGGGAAACATATAACCTTGAAAACCAGTTGCATTGAACCTTAATATGGAAATTTTTTTTGTCAGAAAGGTCCTTGTGCAATCTGGGCTATGGGATGTTTCTCTGCTTTTGTCGTGACACTGCAAATTGATCAGATGAATGTGTAAAGAGAAATTGATTGAGTACTCTCTGTGCTTGGAGGCTTGAACTAATAAGTGACAAACATAAATGCTGTTTCTGGTTAGAAATTGCTATGAGCGATACTGCTCAGCCTATGAATAGAGTTAAAACCAAAGGGACTCTGTAGACTTTCTGCAGCACATCGAGCATCAGCTTCCCTCAGCTGGGACCTATGGGATTGTTTGGAAGGACTTGTTGGAGTGTAATTTAACTTGGTCCAAACACTCCAAGAAGACAGTTCGTAGCAGAGCTGTTGAAGAACAGGATCAAAATACTGGAGAGTCTGAAAAGCAGGGTGGGTTCCCCATAGCCAGAATAAATTGCATTGCAGAGGAAATATTTCTAGCTAGAACTTACCAGTCCTTATAAAAATGAGATCAACTGATTAATTGATTCAAAGTTAATTCTATTTGTTCTCATTGCTCAATCAGTAAAAGAAAAGGACAAGTAATTCAATTTGGCCCTTGAAGCATCTCCTGATCCCAGGAGAGCATCACATCAAACTGCTTTCTTCCTTAAGTCTCCAGAGTGCACTAAGAGCTACAATAACTGTGTGCAACAGAAAGCCTGCTAGGGCTCCTTATAGATGCTAGACCACCTTGTTTAGTTCTGGAGTTAAACAGGTAACAATTTCCAGAGCTTGGTCCCAGGTATGGGTGTTCCTGAGGAAATCATCACCATCCAAAGATGATTCTGCTAATCTAGCGAAGGAACCAGATGCAGATCATGGCATATTCAGATCAGGTCTTTCCTGGAAGATAATCCCAAATCAGATCAAATTAGCTCTCAGGTATCTGCAAAGTGTCTGGACGACCTGAAACAGAAATCACTCACAAGTTCAAGATCTCCTCTGCTAATTCCTCTGGAATCCATATGGGGTGAAGCTCCCAGCAGAAAGATGCCCCTCTGGCACCAGCACACGGCTGTTAATGTGAGTTTTATTAAGTAAGGGCTGGCACAGACTTTAAACCCCTGTGGGGCAGAGGAGGTGAAGGCTGGGACTGGAACATAGTCTTTAATCATAGACTTCACTTTCTATCTGTAGCCAGGGCTGAACCAGAGGGTAGGTGCAGACACACACACAGAGATCTGAATTTTTGGAAACAGAGCAAGTTTTTTAGTTCAGACCAGCCATGCATTTATTTGATGGGATCTCAATAGCTGTTTGAAGCATTCCCAGAACTCATTAAAGGCTGAAGAGTGCCCAGGCACTTTAGATTGCAGGCAGTCTGAGCACTCAGAATGCTATCTATATTTAAAAAAAAATAAAAATCCCAACCCCACAACAAAATCCAAATGTTCCCATGATCTGGCGAGCCTTTTGTGTGCTGTCCTCAATATGCTGTGAGGCTGTGTTTTTCTTATTTTTCTGCGGGAGGACTGTTCCCTTGGCTACCAGTGCTGGCCTCTAATAGTTGGCATTTGGGCACTTGGAGCTAACAGGATGAAAACATTGCTCTGTTTTTCTTTCATGTCTGCAGGAATACAGGGAATACAACTGGACAGGTTTCTGGTAGGCAACAGCTCCAGGTGATACCATTGCACTGAGTTAGGTGATTTTGCCCTTCCCTTCCAGGTGCTGCTCTGGTAGATCTCTATTTCTGCTGGCCACTGCCTTGCCAGAGAAGTGCTAATGGGAGGTGAGGTCTGGGGCTTGTTTCTCTGCCCTCCTGCACAGGAGGTGGCACACACCACCCTCAGCTGCTCCAGCCACACGGATTTCTTTTCAGCACAAGCAGCAGCAGCATGTCATGAGGCACAACACGCACAGCCAGCCCAGCTAACAGGAGGGGCAGGTCACTGCAGACACAACTAATGCCTGGGAGCTGTAATCAGTGACTCTTAATCTTCCTGGCTTTCTGTATTAAGGACATAGTTGCTTTTGCATTAGAGGAATGAGAATAGTCTTGTCTCCTCTCAAGATCTCAAGGTCTCGCTTTCATTTGCCATCAAGTGCTCCATGAAACTCTGTTTCATTAAAGCCTCCACACAGTGACCTTTCACAACAACCTGCTCTCTGTAGTTCTTCCATAGTCTGAGGCTGCTCTCATTTAAATTACTGTTATTCTGAGAGAATCAAACACATCTTTTTCTCTACTTCAGAGCCTAGAGCAAACTAATGTCCTTCTGCAGTCATGAAACACAACAAAGGGACCATGATCCAGAGGGCAAGGTGAGGCTTGCAATCTCTGTGGAAACTGGAGACCAGTCTAAAGACAGGGCAGAAGAGGAATCAACACAGGTCCATCAGTTGAAGAGAAACCATCAGATCTCAGACAGAAGTTGAGAAAACAAGGCAGGAAATGTGGTGAGTGTTTAAAGGGTTGTACTTTAGGTAGCTGGGAACCTGGTAAGCACTTGTGATCATTTGTAATCACCAAATCCTGTGGCACAGCAAAAGCAAATACTCCCACTAATATGTACTGGGAGAAAAAGAGGAAAAGTCACAAATACAGAAAGACTATACTGCTTTTGTTGGGTTTTTTTCCCCTCATGTTTTCTGTTGTGGCTACACCAGATGAAAATCTGAGCAACTCTGATAATTCAGGGACATGTCAGGTATGTCTGGAGCACATGCCAATTGATCCCATCTTTGTAGGCAGGGCTGCTGGCTTTGCCCACCAGAAAGGCTAGAGGAGAGAGAAGGCAGCCTGGGGAGGAGGAACATGGGAGGCATTGGTGTGGGAGCTGCATTCAGGGTTTAGCTATATTCCAGGAATTTGCACATTCGTGCCTAATTCAAGAAGAGAGGGAAGGTGCTTAGCAGGTTGGTTTGCTGAGCCTGCCTGACCTGCTTTGTATTTCCCACTGGGGAGATGTGAGGGCTCAAACCTCTCTTTTCAGAGACCAAAGAGGTTAAACTGTAGGGTCTTGCTGCACAAGAAGTGTTGGAGTTCTCCTTCACCTTTACATCAAGGAGCTGTAACCAAAGAGCTGCCCTGAATCCAAGAGCATGGAAGGGCTGAGGGTCCGGTGAGTGGGTCCATCAAGTCAGGCAACCAGCCCACACTGTGACAGCTCCTATCTTCCTATTAAACAAATTAAACTCTCCATTTTATTTCTAGCAAGCCTCTCTCTGTTTTGCAAATGTAGCTATTTCCCAGGGGACCAGTCCTTTGTGATCACCCCATGATGTGGGGCTCTGCTTTCATGAGGCACCTCTTTGAAACATGCCCCAGCCTGCTCAGGGCTCAGCAATGCCCATCACCCCAGGCACTGCTCCAGCACAGCAGGCACTGCCATGAAAACATCATTGTATTTAGACACAAAAGTCATACTCTTTTCATTCTTGCAGACAGTACAAGGTAATTCTGTATGAATGTTCTCCTGGGGAAATCAAATTTTATTGCAGTATGAGTGATATTAAAACGTACCACACTGGGACACTAATATGCATCTTAATAATGTATGTGCTATATAGAAACCTGGGCAAATTGAGCTAGAAGGGGCCTTGTGGTTATGCAATCTGTTTCTGTGTCCCAAGCCAGAAGTATCTGTATTTATCATATCTGACAGCTATCTGCCCTGTCTAACCTCTACTGGAAGCTTCACAATCGCTGCAGGCAATTTTTTCCTGTGTTTAATGATCTTTCCAGCAGAAAGCTCATGATTTCCTCAACCACCACGAATACAATGAACGAATGTAGTAACAGGACAACCCAACAGCACAGATGCAGGAGTCCTGGCAGTCTAGGGGAAGCCCTGCTTGGCTCGAGCATTTATTTAGTTCAAGAAAGAACAACAGTCCTTTCACCTGGGAAGTACAGACAAGATTATGATTCTTCAGCATCAGAAAAATAACTAGCAAAGGGTCAATGTTAAAATGCAGCTCATTGTAATGAAAGAAAGGGGCAGAATAAACTGAGAGCAGCCTCTTCTACTACTGGTAAGGATTGGTCAAGAATTATTTTTCAACTGTGCCAAAGTGTAACTGCTCCTAATTTTTGTTAGCACTGTCTTTGTAATGACATGCTAGAAATTAACTGCTTGCTTTATTTATTAGTAAAAAAAGAGATTTACCTGCCGTGCAATATGCTGCTTTTTTCACACCAGCACAAAGATTGCATCAGAAATCTCAGCCAGCACACTAATATCTGGGATTAGAGGAAAGGCAAGTAGTGGAGACTTATTGTTCCCAGTTTCTGTCCCAGGAGAGGTGCTATAAAGTGCACTACCTCCTGGTTTTATTTAAAATACTTCTGTTTGAAAACGAAAGCTCTCCAATGGCTGTGATCTCATTCCCCAGAGAAGGGGGCCTGTGGCAGTGTCCATTGCTGACACAGACAGCCCTGCTCTGTCACCTCCCTGGAAGGCATGGCTGAAAGGCCAAAGCTGTTGATCTGACTGAGCAGCCTGAGATGGTTTTACAGCCCTACTCTGGTAGATGTGCCTCTAAAGGTTTGTTTCATGAGACGGAATAGAGAGGCATACACTGTCCTGTGCAAAGATGGCTTAATATAGGATTATTTCAGCCAAAACCTCCCATTTCAGACAAAGGAAATCAGAGGAAGCCCAGCGAGCACCAGGTGAAACAGAATTCACCCATGCCCCAGCTCAGTTAAAAGGCTCTTGGTGTGACCTGATGACTCAGCCCGTTTCCTTTCAAGCACCTCATTTGGCAGAAGGCCCCAAACCCCTCTCACTGACACAATTCTCTTAGATTCCCAAGGGATAAAACACCAGATCCCATTTGCACGTCCTGCCGTTTCCTCTTTGCATTCAAACTCTGAGCTGCTTGTCAGGTCACTGCTGCCTTATCACCCTCCCCAGAAGTGCTCCATTAATGTACATAACTGAATAAATATTCACCTCATCTCTCATGTCTCAGAGTTCACCATTTAAAAGCCTAAGTGCTAGCTTGGTAGCTGCAGCAGACACTAGGAAGGATTGCCAGAATCTCTGTAGCTCCCAACCCCCTTGCTTTGGGCCTCCCAGGTACAGCAGAGCTCCAAGGGAGCATCTCCAGCCATGGGCTGCTCCCAGTGGACATTAACAGACCGATGGATGGCCCCAGCTGGAGCACCAGGGGTTACAGACCATAGCTTCCATTTAGCTCGACATCATGATTTATTGACAGAAGTAACAAATGCAGCCTAAGGAGAAGAAAAGCTGCAGAAACACATTTTATTTTTGACTCAAAAGAGAAATCAATACGTCCGTATATATTAGAGGGAGAAATCTTTATTAAAAACCAAAGGGATGAGCAACTATGTTCTTCATACTTGCTAGGACTCCATGGCTTTTAACATGTTTTAGTTTCTGCTTTAGGCCTCCATCCCCCTTTACTGATCCCTGGAAACCTGCAGCCAATTACCAGGCCCTGCTGGGGAGGCACCTTCCCCAAAAGTACCTGGAGGAGCTGTAAGGAAGAGCAAGATTTAGAAAGAATTTTGCCTGTGAATGGTCCAGAGTGTCTAGAAGATGCAGTGGGGTTCAATCTGACCACATTGACACAACATGTGCTTGTATTTGCTTGCTTAAGAAATTAAAACTACATTGATGGGGTTTGTGGTTCCTCTGATTGCCAGGAGATTGAATGGGGCCAGTTAGGATCAAATGAATTATTTTAAGAGCAGTGTGTTGTGCAGGTGTCTTTGTTGGAAAAAAACCCAAAAGTCAAAAGGAACAATGTGAGTCATTAATGTCCTCTTTGCATTGTGATTGCTTGAGGTTTATTTTACTGAAATGAAAATTTACTGGGACATCACTGCAAGTAATTTCATTGTTTTCACTCTGGAACCAAATAATACAAAGCATTAAAATGGCGTGAGCAAAAACTCCATCAAAGAAGGCAGCAGATATTGCAGGAGTCCGCAAGTGGCACACGTTACCCTGACTCCAGGAGGCCAGTGAGTGCAGATTTGCAGGGTCACAGCCTCCCCCAAACTGCTGCTCACTATAAAGCATTTTCCTATGGCAAAATCCACTAAAAGAAGTGAACTGCAACATTTGCTGCAAGAGCTACATGAGCAAATGGTACATTTTCTTACTGAGAACAAGGAACTCTGATAGTGTCTCTGGTCACACGTTGTATTTTGCAGCTTGAATGGCTGTGGCAGCAGGACTGCAGGAGCAACAGTAAGTGTGGTGGAGAGAGGAGCATTAACTGAGAAAAAGCACTTACCTAACACAGGCAGCAAACTCCCCAGCAGAGACTCGTTGCCAAGCTCACGATGAGCTGGAAGCCACAACTCTAAAAAGGTATAAGCACAACTGCTGTTTCTCATGGTATATGGTCTGTAAAGTATCACAGCAGCCCTGGAAAGATAAGTAGAAATGTGTCAAGTAAGGAACGCAAGGGAAGACTTGAAGAAGGCAGGTCTAGCTGTGATGTCAAGGTAATATTTGTACATTTGCTAGTGTCTCAGAGAAGGGGCACTGGGGAGGAAAATCTCTACTCGTGCAGCTTCTCCAGTGAATGTGGAGTACGAACATGGGTTGAAGATCACAGCAGAGGGCAGGGTCCTCAGCACCACTTTCATCTTTGGAAATGGCTACTAGAATCTGCCCTCAACTACAAGTTACCTTCTAGCTTGTGGTGCTTTGGAAGAAAATCCTGAAAAACTTTTAAAAACTAGGGCTAACTAACCACAGGTTATGTGCTTTGTTTTCTTTGGTCTGTCTTCAGCTTTGTTTCCTATATCCCAATGAACTTTTTAACCCTGTACTTTGACAGGACACACCAGGCTTTGCTGAGTGTCTGGCCCCAGGTGCAGCTGTGCCATTCACAAGTTAACCCACAAGCTGCTGCAGCACCCCTCTTCGTACAGAGAGGAGGCAAACAGCATAGTTACTCTCATAGCTCAACTTGCAGAGTAGACATCACTAATTATATAAACACATTTTTTCATTATATACTCTGTATACAAAAACAATGCATCTAATTGAACATGTTCTATCAAAAATAATTTTTTTTTTCCTCTTTGTTTTAGACCAATGTTGCTTCCTCCTTTTCATTAGTGTGAGTTTATTCTGCTCTCCCTTGAACAGGAAACACATTAACCCTGAAGTTTGATTAGCAGTAATCAGAAAACATCCACACCTGTATGTAGGCAGTGGGAGGCTTTCCGATTAAAAATGGATTTTAAGAACATGATGTCTCCATTTTGAAAGGACAAATGAATCTTTCAAGAAATACAAGCTATAAAATTCATTTCTGTATTGTGTTTCTTCAAGGATAGTAATGCTATCAGAGAATGAAGTATCTTAATTGTTAAAGGGATTAATTTCTGCTCTTTGGAACAAATATATTCAATGTCACCAAAGAAGTACTGGAGAGTTTTTCAAAGGTTGGATAATAGAACAGCCAGTGTTTATCTTCTGCCCAAACACAGGCCCCTTTTTTCTTGCTTGTTTTAGGTTTAAAACACAGGTCCAAGGACAGTGGTGTGGGCACCTGCAGCTGACACAAAAGCAGCCCAAGAAGTACTGAAGCAGGGCTGTGCGTGGAGGAGCAGGATGATTACTTCTGAAGAAAGCAGAATGGCAAGGAAGCTGTGCCTGGCTGGGATAAGTGGCTTCTATTCATTCTGTTTCCAAGTCTTTGTTATCTTTAATGCATAAAACATTTGGAAGAAAAATCCTCCCCAACGCTTTAGCTTTCTCACCTTTCAGTGAAATTCTAAGGATATTTCTGCTCCTCATTTTTCAGGTAAAGCCAGAGGAAGGCAGGATTTAATATTCCTGTTACACCTAAATGTAAACTGTAAGCAGAATTATACAGGCCTCTTTCAGATGTTATAAAAAGCTTAGAAAAGTACCTCTGTGTACTTCTGTTTCCTTTTCATCTTGTCTTTCTCCTCTCTGCTTCTATTTCCCTAAATAGAAAGATAATAGTATTAATCAACTCCTTGGGGCTGTTGTGAAGATTAATCAGTTAATATTTATGCAACAAAATGGACTAAGTGCCGTATAAGAGCTAGACATCATTATTGTCCTCCCTCTCTTCATTAGCACATCATCTACATCCCACATAGACCAGATAAACACAGAAATTAACTGTCTGCAATGTAAGTCAAGTGAGAAAGGTACCGTGACTGCTGGAGAGCCACTCATTAAAAATGTTTGCTGTGGCTGATGTCTGTATCTCACAAAACAGCCCAATAAGTTTTAAATAATATATTTCTTCACTCATATTGGACTAGATGATCTTTCGAGGTCCCTTCCAATCCCTAACATTCTGTGATTCTGTGATTTGAGCAAGTTCTGTGTGCAGCAAAGAAGCTCTGAGAATTTGTTCAAATTAAATATGCTGTGTGCTTCCATGTAAATTGTGCTTTGGAAACCACAACTATGGTGTGTAATCTGCAAAGAATCACTGAGGAGGTTTCCAGATTTTAGAATGCAAAACCTACTTACTGCTTCAGCTGGATTCCTGTTGAAGAAGCAGCTGCTCTGGAAGGGGATGGCCACAGAGGAGAGGAGGGACAGGAAAAACAGAAAGAAAAATGAAAATCAGAACAAAGACAAATTCCAGACAAGCAGCCCAGCAGATTGCAGCGTGGCTGGGGATGGAAGAGCAGAGGTGAGAAGCAGCAGCACACACCTTTGGGTCAGGAGAGCCCTGCACCTCCCATGCCCACATCAGCACAGCCCCAAGGCACAGCACTGCCTTGAGACTGACTCCATCTTTGACTCTAGTAACTAAACCCCATTTCCACAGGTGATGCAGGAAATTAGATTAGTCCCAATATCATTGGGGGTTCTCATTTGTCCATCTCAGAGTCTTTTCGTCTGGTCCACCTCAAGGCACAGCTGGTGGTTGTGGTTTTACACCTGTGGAGAATTCCTTGGCTTTTGCTTTCGGAACAGCTTGCCTTCCCTTAGAAGTTTTTCATTACATGGAAGTGTTATTTTCTAGCCGAGGCTGGTATGAACAGGGCACAAGTACTTAAGCTGAAATAGTCTGACAGAAATAGGCTTTTATACTGCATCACAGTCTGACATAGGAAATTGCCACAATTCTTTTAATCAAAATGTTGCAGGGCCATAATCACAGCCGCTGTCTCCTCAACCAGGCATCAGTGCCCAGCTGGGTATGGCAGCAAAGGTGCAAGAGGCAAAAAAGAGCACTTTGTGCAGGTGTTCTTGCAAACAAATTCCCAAACTGGGAAATTAAAACACATGGGACCAAAATCAGGCTATGGAACTTCATTTGCTTTTCTTTCCCAGAAATAACAACTACGTAATAGCTTTCTGCTGGACGTGGCCTTCACTTGAGGGGAGGTGACTTTTATTCCTGCTTATGAAGACGTGGCTTTGAAGAACCCTTCCATGGAAACCCCACAGCCATAGTGGGTTTACTCAAGGGACGAATCCCCCCCTCACTGCTGGCTGGAGAGGCTGAGCCCTCTGCACAAGCAGCTCTTCCCTGCATCTCTCTACAGCACAATATTCTCCTGTTCCACTCTTCCAACCTCCAGCTAAAGCTTCTGCCTCCCGGGGTGAATCTGCGACAGATGACTTGCAAAATGGCAATTCTTGTCACTGAAGGATGTTCAGATGCACCAGTTCTCTGGGGTTGTGTTGATTAAGGAACATTTCCCAAACAAACTGATTAAGTGTGCAGCCAGGGAATAATAAAGATTATGAAAGAAAAACAACTTCTGGCAGCACCTGGGATTGAGGGATTTGGCCTTCCAGCTGGCCAAACTGTTTTACTAAGTTATGGTATTATACTTATTACTGTGGCAAAGCCTAAGACTCCTCCTCACTCACCTTGCCTGGGGAAACCTTTGCCCCTTGGGCATGATGAGATGGGACATCTTAAAGCTAAGGATGTGTCTGTAAGAGAATGCTTGAATTGCAATGTGCTTGTACTTGTATACACTGGCTCTCCAGAGGCTTTAAATAATATTGTTTCTCATGCCAACACCCTCCAGCAAGAAGTCCCTTTTGTCCATTGTCACGGATAATAAGAGTGGTCATTACATTAGGTAAGGGAAATATGAAAGGGATGCAAAGTCCATACTTCTTGGCATAAATCAGTTCCCAAAAGGTAATAAGTTCCTCTGAGCCTCCCAGGACTCTTCTCTGTGGTAGTCCTGTCAGATGGAGCTAATCCCAGCTGTTTTCAGAGCCAGATCTCTGGAACATATGAAATACTGATCTCAGGGGAGCACAGCAACCCCCGTGTCCCTGCTGAGAAGGAATGGCAAGCTCTCTGCTACAGCACCATGGTGCAGTAATTGTGCCCTTTTTAAAAATTATGAAAAACTCCATCATGAGACTAAGTTTGGAGAAGTTTGGCTTTGTCTCCCCTCAGAATGCTCTGTGGAGCTGTCAGATGGCAGCTGTGGGTGGTCGAACTGCTGAAAACCTGCCTGCTCCAAGCCAGCCCCAGTGGGTGAGCAGTCCTAACAGGCAGGGTGAGAGTCACTGGAATCCTGGGGGAAGAAAAACACCCTTCAGAGGGTAAATTGTATTAAAGTAAGTGTGCCAAGGGAAATACAGGCTTTTCGTGTTGCCTGGCAGCCAGGAAATTTCAGTTTGTTTCCCACATCTGCTACAGATGTCTTACCTGATTCCTTTATCTATACCTCTATTTTATCTTCTGTCCTGCATGGAAAATGTACTTAATTCTCTCACAGTGGATAAAAAAAAAGGTTGAAAAGAGCTGAGAGCAGCCAAGGTGCCTTCCCAGGTTTGCTCTTGCTCGAGTCTCTTGGGCAGTGCCACATTAACCACCCTCTGCCTCAAATTCCCACCCTGCTGCTCCCTCCTGCATGCAGCTGTCCTGTTACACAACACCAGGATTTAGGATTATGATGGAATTCCATCATCTGGGAGGAGGAGATGCTGGACTGCAAAGCAGCAGCAGACATGCCCTTCAGAGCAGTAAGGTTTTACAGCAACAACCTGTTCCCTTAGCTCAGATTTCATCGCAATGTGATCACCCTTGTTAGTGCTGCCTGGTTTAGATTAGGCTTTATGTTAAATCCATGACCCATTTTCATGCTGGGGATTTAGAAAATAATTTGCTTGCTTCAAATTTTGAATTATTGAAGACATTGACAGTTTAAGTAAGGGTCCATAAACCTTATTTACACAGTGAATGCTGATACCTCTCGTCTCATTCAAGCCCCAGCCTCTGACCTAAGGGAATCTGGCTCACAGGTTGTGCTTCAGGTCAGAAAAAACAAACTCTTAATGCATTTTAAAGGCAAGAGTCAAATCTGGCTGGGAAGAAAGCCCATTCAGCTACCAGTCTTGTATGCTGTGATAATAATAGACTGTGTGATAGATACAAAATCCAAGGCAGATGTGTTTGTTAATAACAAAGATTTTCTCTCTAGGAATATCTGGCTACCTGATGGAGTCTAATTATCCCTGGCACAGACAGCTCTCATAAAAAGTATTGAACAATTTCTTGCTCTCATCATTTGCATTTCAGGAATGTCCTAAGGAAAAGGAGGAATGATTCATGGTGAATGCTGCCCATTAGTTTGCCCGGTCTCTTCCTTTCAGAAGGGAAAGGTGAAAACTGCAGATGGCATGTAAGAATAAGTGTAATGTGCACCTATAAAATAAAATGTCTGTTTACTATGGACAAGAGCTAGTACAAGAAGCTCAGTGAAACAGGCCAGTTTTGCTCAAAGGTTTTTCTCTGATCAACATGTTCAGAATCTGACTGTCAGAGGACAAAATGTTCTTTCTTTGAGCAGACCACTGCATTGCTTTTTACGTGCTCTTTGCATTCCAGAACCACTCTTTAAAGCAGCCTAAACTTTTGGAGTGTTCAAAACATTTCCAGACAAGAAGGGAAACACTTCACAGGTAAAGGACAGTAGCAATTCTTAAATGCAAGTTTGTCTTGGCTTTTCATGCTCCAATTAACTGCTTTTCATTTTCCTTTTCTTGTTTTAGTACGTGTTTCAGTGAATAAATGGTTTCATGGAATCATAGAATGGTTTGGGTTGGAAGGGACCTTAAAGATCATCTAGTCCCAGTCCTTAAGTAGAACTGCAAACTGAAAGGGGGCCCTATCAATTAACATCATTGCTACCAATTATGCAATGAAGGAGAGAAACCCAAGTCTTTTAAAAATAACAGACTAATTGTAGCAGTAGTTCTTAATGGCCATTAATTTGCAGGACTCTCAGAGGAATCCATAATGGAAAGCCTTATGTTGTAGTCTACATCTAATGCTGGGAGAGACACTGCCTTTTACACCTATTTGCTCTGTTGTAACTATTTTCCTTGCACAGCAGGGCTTGGCTTGGGGGAGGATGGTTTGGGGGGGAGGAGGAATTTGCTAATGTAAACTTGAAATTAGTCTTGGTTTTGTTTGGTTGGGTTTTTTTAACCTATAACATTGTATGATTCCATCTTATGATCTCACTTGTATTTACTTCTCTCGGTCTGAAGGCAGGTGAAGGCAGCTGGGGAGCACAGGGGGTGGGAGAGCACCCGTGCACACCAGAGCTGTGCTCTGCTGGAGAGAAGTGACAGCCAAAACTGCTCAAGTGTTTCACTGGCTCCCCACTGAACAGTGTGATTTTAAAAGGATTTCAAGAGAAAGTACAAGGAATTAAAAGACCTGCTCCACCAGGCCAACTTAGGGAAATTATTACAAAATTCTGAATCAACAAGTCTATGGACAAACATGGTTGAGCTGGAGGCTGTCAGTGTAGCTCTTGTAGAGAGAAGTCTCTGTGCAAGCTCTTGGGAGACAAACTATGGCAAAGCATTTAGTAACCATCTTACCCAACCTTGTTACTAATGTGAAAACCAGTCACATGTGCTTTAAGACAGGGCAGGAGCACAGCAGGTAAGGGTTGTGCTGGAAGGGAGGGAGGACACTGCTCAAGTTCTGTGACTGGTGCAAGCCTAGCATCAAAAGAAAGAAGGTGGTAAGAAAAGGGGTCCCAGAAGAGACTGGGAGCAGGACTGTATAATGAAGTTACCACATGGACATGATGAAATCATTAAAAATCACTGAGGTCATGCTAAAGAAACTGGAGTAGTGAACTTGGTTCTCAAGCTTCTTAATGTGTTCTTAACTACCCCAGTATCACTGATGCTCATATGTGTAAAAGGATGCTCTTATTTTATAACAATAGATGATTTGTTAGCTAGCCTCCTCATCTGCTCCTTGGTAATTTAGATTAATCATATTTATGTCTTTTCTTTAAAGAAACGGTTACTGCAGCTTTCCCATGGTGCCAAAAAAAAAGATGCTTGTTGTTCTTCATGCTAATACTATCATTTTTAAAAGTCTAAGCTGTTCTTTTATTCACTTGATCAGGGAATATGAATAGCGAAAGTGAATTACACTTGCATGGCATAAAATAAAGATGAAATAACATTTGCAGAGTCTTGCTATACACTTAACAAGGATTTTTTTTAATTCCCACATTCCCAAAATGTACATATATACACACACTGAGGATCAGTAGCTTGTTCAAAGGATGATTTACTTCATTATTATTTATACTGTTTGCTGCTGAAATGCTATGCTTTCTTCTCCTTCCAGTAAGATTTCAGGTAATCTGAAAGGATCCTAGTTAGAAGTTAGTTCCTGTGGATGTAACTCACTAGTCATGGATTATTATGAGTTTTCTTGTGCTTTTTCCCCTAGAGAATAAGAATTTTATGCCCAACATTAAAGATTGACACATTTTTAGCATAACTTGCAACAGCTCAGTCTTCATCTCTGGAGGGTGCTGGTTCAGTCCCATAGGAGGACTGCACATGGTCCTTTACATAATCTGGCAGATGCATTAAAATCCTGTTAATTAGGGCTAATTTTATCAATTCAGGAGTAAAGTAGCCTACTTTCTGACTAGCCCTGCAGTACTAGGTACAGTATCTTACCCATCATTTGTGCTTCAAGTTCTTTATTTCATCCTGGTGATGAAGACCACAATGATGATCAGAAATCCCAGCAAACCCAGAGAAATTAGGTACCAAGAGCCAGTGCTGCTTCAGGGAGGTACCTGGAGAGCAGTTGTCAGTGGTAAGAGTGCATGAGGCAATAGTAGTACCCAGGCTTTACAACTGCACACCTTCTCTGGCACATCAGAATGGGACCTTCTCAGCTTCCTCATCAGTGGTAAAACACAGAGATGATCTGATTTGTTAATTGTCTGGGAAGAGGAGAAAAAAACAACACTGCTACAATTTTGTTAAACAGTTTGTTTTTCATGATCTACATATCCATACTGCTCATTAATTTACATTCCAGCCATCTTTCACACTCCCTGTGAATTTACCTCACTCCAGTAATTCAATATAGTTTAAAATTTGACTCAAATGAACCAATTTTTTTTCTCAACTAATTCTGATTGTTTCTAATTTGGAAGCCAGATACGACTTAGCATGTCACTAATAACCCTCAACACTTTTCAGTTTTCATTTGGCCCCTGAGGAATTCTTTAGTGGCTGAGTGTCAGGTTTTAATTACATGGGTTTGTTGGGAAAGCTGTTTTATTTCAGCCCTTTAACCTTCTGAGTCACAGAAACAACAGTGGAAAACTGAACTGCTGTTTGAAAAATGAGTCTTGGAAGGCAACATGTGTAAATGGCCGTTCACATACGTTTTGTATCACTTAGAAATCACATGGTGTCCAAACTTGTACTGTCCAAAACACCAAACCATTAGGGTGATATTCTGGAATTGTGCTGAGGGAGTTAGGAAACAGTTTCTCAGATAATTGGTATGTATAATTAGGTTATATTTCATTTAAAGAAAGCACCTAGCAAGAAGAATTCTAACTCCAATCACATTAATTCACATTAAGCAAGATTTTTAATTACATTCAGGTATCTGGAGATGTGGCAAAGTGCTTAATTCACATGGTTTGGTGGAGAAGTAGGCTATGGTGTTTTATAAACCTCACTTCAACTTCCTTAAGATTGGTCCATCTTTCTTTTCTCTCCTCCAGTTCTCTCCTCAGCTCCCCCAGCCTGTTTGAGGCTGGCCCTGAGCCATACAGCCACGGTAGCACAGTCCTGAAGCTGAGCAAATGCAGAT
Source organism: Brachypteracias leptosomus (assembly GCA_013401335.1). Classification (NCBI taxonomy): domain Eukaryota; kingdom Metazoa; phylum Chordata; class Aves; order Coraciiformes; family Brachypteraciidae; genus Brachypteracias; species Brachypteracias leptosomus. The sequence goes on along the minus strand of VYZX01009691.1, from coordinate 89,257 downwards.
ATCAGCAGAGGGTCAGGGCTTTGCTAACCCATTGTTTGGAGATGGTCCTTTCCTACCAAGCAGAGAGTGAGATCATGTCTCCCCATAAAAATGTGTAGGCAGGCTGCTAGTTATCGAGGTAACGCCAATTATTCCTCCAAATTGCTGGCACATAGAGCAAAGCAGAGATTAAAAGCAAATCTGGCCTTAACACTGTTTATGTGTTGTGCTGTTCAGGGCTCAGCAAATGTTCTCAGCCAGCAAACCCACAGGGAATCTACTTAGTCTGGTTATCAGGGCCAGGACCATAAATCATGGTACTAGAAATAAATAGCTGTGAAAAGCACCAACTTTACTTAACACTGTAAAGCTCTTTCTCCAGAGAAAACACAGCTGCTCCAGGGATGAAACACAGCTTATGGATTTGGGAGGTACTTGTGTCATGCAAACTGAACCTGGGCTACCAAGCACAAGATTTTAGTGAGCCAACTTAGTGGGAGCTCCCTGCGGTTTGCTTAGCCTGCTGTGCTGACTCCAGCCTCCAGCTATGGATTGTACTTCTCTGGAGCCCCTGAAGAACACTTCTGAGTGTGGAAGCTTGGTGGGAAACAGGGCATCAATTTTTATTGATCCTCCATCTACACCTTCATCCAGCTAGATGAAAGCATCCCTGGCTAGCAGCACCCCTGGGTATTTCCCTGTGCTGGCCTTGCACTGGAGAGCACACACAGAGCAGAAACTGCCATCCATCCTTCCTAGTATGTAACAAGGACAAAATGTTTTCCAGTTTACTTATATGAGCAGCACAATGCTTTGCTAAGTAATAGTTTGGGGATTTCTCATTTTGCCAGGTTTAATGGATATTAGCCATGTTGAGGAATACTGCTGTGAATAGCCAAACACTGCTGTAGTTGTTTATCCCCAAATTTTCACTCTAGGCCAGGCACAGTGGATTGAGAAAAAGCCAGTTTATGAAGCAGTACTAAATAAAATACAAGTCTTGCATAAAAAAATAGAAGGAATAGAGGGGAAAGCTATGATACTCAAAGAATTTGATCTTTAGACATCATGCAATGTCTTTGGGAGGCATTCTATAACATTTTAATACTGTTAATGCCACAATATTTGATCAGTTTGTATAGTAACAATCATATGTTACAGAGCAAAACTTTGCTGTGTTAATGTTTTCTCCTAAATCTCTATTCACCTGGGTACCTTCTTTAAAGTCCTTACACAGGACAGTTAAGAGCAGCATAGTGGATTATCTCAAGTGAAACCAAACTGGTCCCAGTTTTAACAAGGGTTTTGTCTACACCAAGCTACCCATCACAAATAAAAAGCCACCACTGACAATACAGTGAGATGCTTACAAAAATCAGGACATTTTTAAGTTTAATGACTGTTTATGCCCTCAGGGTTTGACAGGGGATAAGACCCTACGTGCAGCTTTGCAAACCCTCCCCACCAAAGAAGCAGCAGTATCTGTTCTTTTTGAGTTTCCAGAAAAAATGTTTTTTGTAAATCTGGGATTAAGGCCAGGTGTGGTCACAAACAAATTTGGGAAGGTGAAGTAATAGCTATTTACTGAAAGTAATTGCATCCTGTTGTGATTACCATAGCAATTAATGTAATTCCCCTTAATACTGTTGGGAATAATAAAGTTACTGGAGAAAAATAGCAAATAGCTTTGTGTGCACTAAAAAACAGATTAGTACCAGACCCAGTCTGTTATATGGACAGCAGGAGTGCTGCACTGTCCTCTTCACTATCTTGCTTTCAAATGCTTGGCTTAGTCAAAGTTATGAGAGACAATTAGGTTGTTGTCACTTAGCAACCACAACTGGGTTCAGGAGCAAAGCACTTTGGAACAGACAGTACTTGACTGCTAAACATCCCTGCTCCACCATGCCTAGGACCATTCATTTCAGTTTAAAAACGGAGAGACTGGGGCACAGAAAAACAACCAAAGTACCATTAAAAACTGTTCACGTTCCATTTTTGAAGCTACTAGAGAAGCTTTATGTTCCCCTGACTTCCCATTATCCCATCACCCATGTTGGAGACAGGAAGGACCCAGGTAAACACCTAAGGCTGTCTCGAGGCATCTAGGTGCTAATGCCACCAAAGCCAACTGCAGTGAAACACCTACATGCTGCAGATGTCCCAGGGGACCTCTCCTTTGGTATGTTCACATGTATCAGGTTTTTGAGTTTCAGGTACATACTTGGGATGTCCTTGGATGAATAGGAAGTTCTGAATGACAAGATTATTACTGTAATTCTACACTTCCTGTAAATTATGGGATTTTGGCACTTCAAAAGTGGTAGATGCATCAAATACTGGTGATAAAAATCATATTCCTTTGTATGAAAGCACTTGAGGTAACCTCTTTTTCCCTCTACCCCAAAAATCCTAACTCAATGGCTTTATAAAAACCCCACAGCCCTTTCTCTGTCTACTTTTCTAACATGCTGGAAGAGGAATATGGGGAAAGGGACTATGTAGCACCAAGCACAAGGTGGACATCCTGGCCCAGACCTTGATGCATACCTACATAATATGTAGGCATATAAATATGTGCTAGGAGATATTTGAGAAAATAAAGTACAGAAGACAGAAAAGTGACTGAATTTAGATGGATCACAATACATAGTTAAGACTCGAGGCCTAATTCTGATATTGTTTGGAGCCATTCATACCAGGGGGTCTGAAAGAATCACCTTCCACTGGTGCCTACAAGGGCAGCATCAGGCCCCTCCTGCTTAGAGCTGCACCCTGGCCAAAGCACTCATGAACCACAGATGCAGAGCAGGAGGCTCAGGGCCACGCAGCATCCTCCAAAAGTGAGACAAGTGAGGATTTTCCTAGAAGTTTAAACTTGAAAAAAGTTTATCAGATATTGCAGGGGTGCCCAATGGAAGCAGAAGCCCAGTGTGGCTGCTCTCGGAGCACTAACAGATGAGGAGGCTTCTGCTCTGGTATTCTAGAATGCAGCTAAACTGTTCAGTTCTGGAAGAATGAATAGATGTAGCTGAAAATATCAGTAGCCAAGTATTTCTCTTTACCTTTTGCTGCTGAAAAATGCTAGAGGAACCAGAGGAAATGAATTTGGCTGGGGCATGCAGTGCTTGCCTGGTAGTTCTTAAGTGTTTTGTTCAGCCCCAGCACACAGAAAAGAAAAATGTCTGAATATATTCAGCAAGAGAGAGTTCAATTCTCCACTTGTCACACTAGGCAGCATATCTGGGGCTGGCTGGAGTGTGCTGCTGATGTTTGGGGAAGGGCAGCTCTCTCTTGCCACATCCCCTTGCCTCATCTCTGGCACTAGTGACCTGCTTAGTGATCATTCCCTGCAGGTCCAGCTTCATAAACATCATCTGCCATGGATGCAGGTAGACAGCAGCAAAGTGAACAGATATGAAGTGGAACCAGCAGCTATGGGCCCTTGGCAGCTGAAGGGGAGTTGCTTCCCCTCAAGGCAGCACAAAGCAGTAAGCAGAAGTGATCCACAGGAAAAGCCAGATTCCTTGCACTTTGACAGCAACATCACAGGTCTGTATTTACCTGAATCCCTCACTGCACCATCTCTAACCCCCTGTCCAGCCAAGTTCCTGGTTACACAGCAGCTATGTGTATCTTGTGTGTTTTTCTTTACTACCCATTCACAGCTACTGTACCATGCTGCCCTGTGCTGCTGGGGATCCTTCTCCATGCTGACAGGTCTGTGCACTTCCAGCAGCCATGAAGCTCAGTGTCTCCTTGTGGAGCAATGAATTTTGAAGTGCAGGAAAGGGCACAGAATCAACACAGACAGCAGAAGTCTAATAAAAGCTTACAGTCCTCTGTAATTGCACTCAGACTTCAGAATGTGATGTTCAGAGCTCCTGGGAACTGCAGCCACAGCAGAAGCAGTGAGATGAGAAGTGATCACTTCAATGTAAACAAGCAATATTCTGTCCAACTGCTAACACTGAGAGCTAGTGGCTACTTAGGGTTCAAAGGATTCTATGTCTAAAGTTCTTGAGCTTTGAAGATTAAACTAGTACAAGATCCAATAACATTCTTGGTGTATTAGACATGCATTAATTATGTTCTATAAAGAATTAAGATTACATTTAAATTGCCTTTAATAACATAATTGCACCATGGAACTACTGTATGTTCTTATGCTAAACTAAGTAACAATGATTGTGATGATATTTTTGCTTATATGAAGACATAACTGTTCTTTTATAACATGGATAACCACTGATCTAATTATCAGGCTTGATTTATGCTTAACAATATGTTAAGATTGCCCCTTAACAGCCAGAGAAATGTGGGCTCTGGGGTGTTTCCTTTCAGCTCCTTTCTTAAGCATGTGCAGCATTCCTGTCTCTTAAAAACTTGTTCTATAAAAGGCTGTTATGTGTCTTTGATACTGTGGGAACCTATTCCTCCTAGTCATTGAAAGCCTATGAGTTACACCGACATTTATTAAAATATTCATATTCTGAACTGGTTTCAAGACATACCTTAAAAATCTCAGAAGAGCTTAGGTTCTGAAAGTTACCAGGGAGTAGTCTAACATTTTCCAGTTAAGCCCCAGAGTTTTATGTACTGAACTGAACACGGTGTTCCTGAAAGAGACGGACAAATTGGAAAAGTATAAAAGTTAGGGAAGGTATGAGCCAGAATCCAGAACTCCAAATACTTTTCCCTGAGTCATCTTATGCTGTGAGACTTGAAATCTACACGAACACTGTTCCCTCCTGAGGGAAGAATTTGAAATCTGTAAGGCTGAAAATAACTTTCCCCAAAATCTTTCTCTCACATTTCTGCTGCCACGTTAGACACTAGAAAAAGTACAGGAGTGTGTGAACGTTTGGTTGGGAACACTTGATAATGTGTCATGCTGTTGTGTGATCTGCCTCTAAAAGCAAGTCACAAGTGTGAGTGTTGCCAAGTAAGACAGTGTGAGCTCTGGCAGTTGCAGAAGGATAACGTGAAAGCAAACTGCACCGAATTCTTGGCTACAGTGGCACATCTACATTCCTTCTGGATCATCAAGCCCTGGGTGGAGAATCTTTTTGTCTTACCTGGTCTTTCTTTTCCTCTTTCTTTATGTGCTTTTCAAACAGCACATGAAAACTGATGGTGTACCCCCAGCATGGCACCTCACAACTGTCCCAAACAACTCTGAACCACAGAATATTTTTCAGATCATGATAAAGCTGGACCTGGGTGTCTATTGCCCAGTGTCCTTGACAGGACATATCAACACAATTTTACAGATTTTATCTCTGGTGTAAGTGACCAGACAGATCAACACCTTCCACGAGCTTTATTACCTGATACATGCTGTAGAGACAGCCCTTTCTAACTCCATCCTTCCCTCCTGTGCATGCTTGTTGCTCCTCTATTTTCCTTTTCCTGTATGTTACTGTGTAGGATTACTACTGGATGCTGAGCACCCTTCAGATACAGCCCAATGATCTGCCAATGAATTCCTTCTATGGGTGTTTCAACTCCCCAAGTGTAATTCTTCCAGATTTAATTTAGTCCCATTATATCACTGAAACAGAATCCTGCACTCTCATTATTCTCTGTCCTGGGATTTATGCTTCCTCATGTTATTCCAAAAAGACATGCGAGCAGCTGTACAAGTTTTGTGATGGTTTTATTTTTGGCTGGCTCCTAATCAACAGTTATCTGGTGAGTAAAGTATTATTCCACATCTCCTGTCTAACACTGCAGCGTGACTGCTCAGTGCAACCACATTACCACTTCTTGTTTTTTAAAATTATTATTACTTAAGATATTGTGGCATTCTGAATAAGTTATAAAATCACTTTATTGAAATGCTACTGCTACTACTGGGTTCTCTTCAGCACCTCACCCCACTTACAGTTGCCAAGCTGATAAATATGAAACATCATCTGTTGATAACCTGCAAGGAACATTACTTTCCTCAAGTGGAACAAGCTCTCCAGTTGTGACATATTGGAGGCATCTTTACTTCAACTGTCACCCATTAACATGCTAATCAGAACCAAAGTGAAGAGTCAGAGCCAAAACCACAAACCCAAAAACTCATCAAAGCTTGAAGGAAATCACTTGCATGTTACTTACCAGCACAGATTTGCCGTAACTTTATGATCTTTTTGTTTTCTCTCTCCACAAAGCAGATGACATTTATGGGAGAGGTATTTTCCATACTGACTGCTTTAAATCCACACTCAGAGAAAAAAATAATAAGAGACAATGGTGAACCACCACATATGAATGAAAAGTGGAGTCAGAGGGGAAGAGGGTGTAAGAATTAGAGATTTCCACTGCAGTCCCAAAATGACAGCCCCATTCTCTTCCACCTCCCTTTCATCTCCCTCTCCACTGCCCAGGCCAAATTGCTGTCAATAATTAACCCAAACTTTCACTCTGCTTTCCAATGAGTGACCTAGACTCCCCACCCCTATTCCACCTTCAAAAAATGCAGTTAATACACTTGAAAATAGCCCATAATCATCTGCTATGTACAGTGTGCCCACACTGTCCCTCTCTATAGGCCCTTGCTGGCTGGATGCATTGCCAAATATCTGCCTTTTTCCAAGCTCCAAGGTCTGCCAACACAGTGTGTGTATCTGAGTTGGCCAAACACTAGGTCACAACACTCAGACTCCTGGACATTTGAATGTTTATAGCTACTGATTTCATAGAATGTTTCAGGCTGGAAGGGACCTCCAGAGGTCATCTGGCCCATTTCCCTTATAGTCTCCTCCTTTCTACTTACTGCCTTAACCTTGGAGGTGGGGCTGTGCTGCAGGTTTGAGGTTCATATTCACATCTGAGGGGGAAAGGCTTCTATACCTGAAGTGGTAGTTTAACTACTCATAGGTGGAAGGTTAAGCTTTGAGAGAGGATTGGGTTTACCATGAGAATTTCTTCCAGTCCCAGGTTTGCTGCTACTGAAAGGGACAGACATGCTTTGGTCTTCATTATGAGCAATTACTCTGCATCAGATAAAGTAAATTATGTGTCAGACAATTAAATATGGTGGGGATTTTTAGGAATGAAGTTTTTACATTCTCCAATTGAACTCTCGGATTTCTTACCCGGAAAGAAAGGAGGTGACAAATGCAATTTGTGGGTACTATTTTTGTCCCTAATAGAAAATGAACATCCTTAATGTGTTGGCTTAGGTGCATTTACCTTCACATTTTCTCAGCAGGAACACAGCTCAGATACTGGGGATGCTAAGCAGGAGGCAGCATGCTACTTCTGGCTGACTGCTCTTTAAATCTCCATCCTGGAAAGGGCTGAGTGCTCTCAAGTCTCCATCTAGTCAACAAGAAGTGAAGTCCCTTAACACATTAGAGACCACATCTTGCAAACTATGTTTGCTATAGAATCTCCCCGGGTGAATTCTGGTACTTTTCTCCATATAACCAAAATGAGAAAACGTTGTCAGGACATAACCAAAAGCCAAGAGCTGCCAGAAGGAGTCTGGGTGGGTCTTACCCTGCCAGGGGCTGAGTTCACAGCCTGGCTCTTGTGTGAGAAGTGGACACTCCCAGCAGAGGTTACATTTATTCCCTCAGTTCTAGCACAAACCCAGGCATTCCTTTCCATCTATGGCCCTCACAGACTCACACTATTGTGCCATGGCCATCGTGTTTGGTTGTCAGCCTCTGAGACTTAGAATGGTGGACAGTTGGACTGGGCTGGAGTTTTCATGATGCTGACATCAAACAAGTGTCACACTGCTCCCACATTCTGCAGCACTATTACAGATGTGGAAGAAAAGCTCAGGAGAAATTCAGAGGACTGTAGGTTTCTCTCTTATTTTGTTTCTTTCTTCCTAGTTAATCCCCCTGGAGGACTGGGATCATCCATGATAAACCCTAAAGCCTTTCACCATGGTGGAGACAATGCACTTGCACTGACCTTCTCTGTCATGCAGAGTTACTGTTTTGCATACAGAATTCTCTTTTTAAGCACACCTCTCTCCTGGGACCTGCAGATGAGGCAGACAGTTCTGCTCTGCTGAGAAGGGAGAAGGATGTGATGGGGAAGAGAAGGAAAGTGCCCCCAGCCCTTCTCCCACTGGAGTGGAGGTGCCATAGAGGGACCATTACAGCCCTAGGGAGAGAAGAGGAAAGAATGAAAGTCAAGATACAGCAAGACCAAGACAAGCCACACCAACAGCCCCAAATGGAACATGAGATTAGTATCATGATATGGATACGTCATGGTAGTACATATATATAGAATCATAGAATGGTTAAGGTTGGAAGGGACCTTGAAGATCATCTAGTTCCAACCCCCCTGCTGTGGGCAGGGACACCTCTCTCCTACTAGACCAGGCTGCTCAAAGCCCCATCCAACACAGCCTTGAACACTTCCAGGGATGGGGCATCTACACCCTCCCTGGGCAACCTGTTCCAGTGCCTCATCACTCTCATGGTGAAGAATTTCTTCCTTAATATATATACATCTTTAAAATCACAGTCCTACCACAGTATTGTTGTACCAGCTTCATCTCCAGCTTGCGCTCAGCCTCAGTGCATTCACCTTCAGATGCAGAACAGGATCTGTAGGACACATGCACCACTTCACCCAGCTCTTCCAAAGGTTCAACCAGACTCAGGACCTTTGCTTCCCCTGCTCCTGCCTTCCCATGGCAACGGAGAAAATAAAAAATAGGAAACATTCACAAAGTACAGGATCTAATAACTCGCCCTTTAGAAGAGTCATATTACTCAGAGATGATATGTACATGTAGTCATTACAGCAAATAACTTTATAATTGATTTCCCAACTGTAGCTCAAACTGTTATTATTACTTTAAAAAAATAATGCATCGCATGAATACCAAATGTATTTCCTGGAGTTACTTAATGTTTCCCATTAATTGTGGAGAGATTCTTTATTTGTTGCCTTCATCATAAATAAAGCTATTTATTTCACTGGAAATATCTGGCTTTTCACTTAATATGAAGCACTCAGACACAATCTCATGTGACATTAAAGTCACTGCTTCTTATCTCTCAGAATCATTAAAATAAGGAATAAGGTACTTATCTCTGCCTAAAAATGCAAAGAAAAATGAGTCAGCTGCAATATTGTCTCCTCTGTAGAAAGGATTTTGGGGTGATTGATCTTTTTTAAGAATGGCAAAACACAAAACAAATTAACAAGTTCCTTTACCTATTTAAAAATCCAAATGCGCAAATTCTGATTCATCCTTTCCCTCCCCTCACTTCTTTGCACCTAAAAAAATCTCTTTAGCAAAACCAGTAACAGAGAGAAAGGTACAACCAGTCTATAAAGCTCAGATGGGATGAAAAAATCAAATTTTGAAACTTTGCAAACAAGTTGCTCTGAGTCAATTTTCCCACAGCTGAATCTATGCTCTTGTCTGTTCTCATTTCCCACAGGTAGTTATGGCATTGGCAATTTGAATATTTCATAAATAACTTGCTGCTATTCAGCATGTTGCTTTATTTCCTTTTCTATAATTGAGTTGTGCTGGTTTGACATTTTGATTTGATTCAGCATTGTAAAAAGAGCAGACTCAATTTACTGACATTTCTGTGGTTGATGCATTTAGGAAAAAATACTGATTCGATTTTGCAGGGCATTCATTAAGGGAAACATACTTACATTTGTTTGCAGAACCAGGCAGTCATTCACATGGAACAAGAGGAACATCTCACTCTCCTCCCTGGGGTATGTCCCAACTTTGGGTAGGGACAGTTCTGACCTCAGGCCTGGTCTCCACAAGGTTTTTTTGGTTTCCCAGACGGAGTCCAGCCCGATGGCTAAGCCATCTGAAAGCCATCTGCAGAGCCACTGTGGTACTCTCTTGACCCTACATGAACATCTGAAGGGTTTCCATCTGCTAGAACATAGAGGCAGAGATAATGGTAAAGGACCATATCATTGCAAGCTGTTACCTGTGGAATCCAGACTGTCATAGTAAACATGAGAATTAACAACATACAGTCACCTCTAGATGACATTGCTTCACCCAGCTCCTGTGATGCTCAGCACAGTTGATGGAGCAGAGAAAAAAAATCATGGTCCTTAACATCCTATTAATACCACCTTCTTTTAAACAAGGGTAAAAGGGAAGCTGTGAACTCATAAGATGCTCTTCAGCTAGAGTATCCTGAAACATCAGATGCAAAAAAGGTGCTTATATGAAGCTCTTTGTACTTAGGCTGTTTTGCCTAATCAATTTCAACACTTTGTGTTGGTTTTGACACCAAAATGTGCTCTTCTGTACATAAAGGAAAGATCTTTAACAGGGTTTTTTTGGAAGGATGTGGACTGGAAAAAGCACAGGAATAATGGAGAAGACTAAAAAGATGTTTTTAAGTAGCAAGTGTACAATGTACTAAAATCTAAATGCTAGTATACTCGTCAGAGACTTACGGATTCAGAGATATCTGGACAGATTCTTCCCACACAAAGGCATGTCATACAAACATGCTACATAGACACACATGCACACATATATATAAAAATCAATTACCTCTACCTGTAGACCACACCCTCATGGTCACTGAGGAAGAGTGGAAAAGGGTTGTCAATGTGTTCAATTTCTCATCATAGCAGAAATCTCTTTTCTGAACCAGAAATAGCTTCCTATGGCTAGGAAGCAACGCTCCAAAAACATGTCCACTGAAGAATTCTCTCATCCTCTGCTTTTTATGAAATATATTAATGGATCTTTATCCAACTATTCGATATCTATTAAAATATGAAGACTATTTATCTTTTTCCTTCACTTTTCTAAATTCTGAACAAATAGCTACGAAAATAAGTAGATCTTCCACAGACATCTATTAATTCAGCACTCCTTTGACCTTACAGCTATAAGCACTTCTAAATCTATTCAACAAAACTTTAAATTCCTTACCTCAAATTAAGAGACAGGATTTCTGTGTGCTTCAGGCTAACAGAGGAAAACTTCAAAGCCTCTCATTTGTATTCCTAGGAAGCAGCTGAATCTTTATGCTTTTCCTGCCTCCTGTTTTCTAAAACTTGAAGGATAGAAAAGTCTTGAGGATCTCTAGCATTTATCACATTAGGAAAACAATTAAAATAGACATTGTGTTCATTCAGTAAAATGGCCTTTCTTCCATAATTTAGAAATTGCAAAGGTCAAAGCCTTCAAGAATAAGGTAATTAATTAGGAAAGTCATGATTGAGATTGTGGGATCGTTGATCAGGTATTTCCTTCTTAGACCCAAAGTCAGGTTAAAGATTACAAATGAATAAGCAGTTGTTAATATTGAAATACCTAGAGAAGGTTAAGGATGAGAAAGGTAGGTCACTTTGGAGTGAGCTGCCACTTCTGCTAGTGTGGCTCCACATGAGCCAGTCCCAGAACTACCAGTGGGACCCAAGCGGACAGGTGCCAAATGAAATCAATCAGGGGCTGCTGCTTACGCTGCTCTGCTGGTATCTGTAAATGTAGAGAGACAAAGGACACTCTCTATGTTGCTCAGTCAGCGAGGCCCAGTGCCTACTATCACACACTTTTATTTTGTCCTTATGATTAGAAAAACCTCTCAAATTTGAAAAACAATAGAAAAGGCTCAGAGCAACTCCTGTGAGTCATCAGCTTCTGCATGGCTGATGGAAGGAGAACAGCCCTGAGTCTGCTTCGCTCTGGTCATTTAAACAACTTCAGCTTAAAATGTTCCCAGGGTGAAAATTAGGCCCCTGCCTAACAAGCACATTAAGCCTTATTATGTCTATTAAGCACAGGGAGCCATGCTTGCTGCGACCACACATTACATTGGAGAGCTGTTATGGGCAGTGCACTGAATTCCCTGCTCAGACCAGTGTGGGAGGTATTTTTTGGTGACATTTAGAAACCCTCAATTACAAAATAGCCAGCTGAAAGGGCAAAGAAATAGATTTTCCTTACACAGGACCATAAAACATAAACAGGCATTGGACAAAGGCAAACTGGAAGCATTTTTTTTTGCATTCTGGTTTACTTCTCTTCTGCTATTTTGGTATCTTAAGATACTCAAAATGAAATAAATGCCCAATATCTAAGGGGAAAATAACCTCCTCGTTTAAAATCAAACATTTCAAAATTGCCAAAGACACATAAATCAAAGCCATTTTCATCTGCAACATTGAAAATAGAGTATCTTTTATTACTTTTAAGTACCTTTAGTGCTTAAAAACTATAAAACTACCTAAGTGATGGTTCAAGTTTGTATGAAGCTGAAATAACTTAAATCCCCTTTTTTTCATGTTCTGTAAGTCTTTTGTCAGTGGTCTAAAATGAAGCATGAGCTTCCAGAATGTGTATCTGAGGGCTGGGATCCTCAAAGGAAATGAGATGGCAAAAATCATAAATCTTTTTCCCTTCTGCTCTTTGACAGTCCAAATCAAAAAAAGTTATGAGGCTGGAAGATCAGATTTATCTTCTATTGTTATAAAAAAATATTTGCTTTGTGCCTCCAATGTGGTTTTAATTTTGTAGAAGTCCACAGCAGCAAATGCCAGTTTAGTGAGATAGTTTATGCAAACAGTTCTAGAAAGAACATATACCATATTCTCTATTTCCTTTGGAGGCACAAGTGCATTATTTCAAACAAGTAATGTGACAAGTACCTTTGACTGGAAACACTTGGAGCTTGTTGATGCACAATACCAGATCATTCTCAATTCCAAGCACTATCATGCACAAAGATGTCACTCCCCAAAAAAGCAGACAAGGACCTGGTCTTAAAGAGTTGAAGCATAACCAGAAACAACACTGACATGGTAGGTAAATACTTTAGGATTCACCTGCAAATGGAAGATACAATCGATCTACTGCCTCCACATAAACAGCATGGTTAAATACTTCAGCAATTCTTGGGATTATTGATCTCAAAGAACCCTCACAAGATAAAAAGAAATCCTTATTAATGGTCACAATTTGGAGGCTGAAAGCTTGAAAGCTCAAATATGACAGTTGAGACTATGTTGGCTGTTCCTAAGATTTCTGGGGAAATCAAATGTGCAATTAGAGCTCTCTGATTACCTGAACGAAGTTCAACGCTTCAGAAATTAGTTCTCCAAACTGGAACACTACTGGAAAATTTTTTACACGTTGCTACAAAATAAATATTCCAACATACTTTGATGTAGAATCTGCAAAACATTTGGGGATGTTTAAATTAATTTCAGTGTTTACTGGCCCCAATTGAAACAGCTACTGAAATCAAAACTTCCCTACAAATATTTACTTCTTATAACTTCACTTTCATCAGAAAATTCTCCCATCAGAATAATTTCCATGGGAATCTGAGGAAACAAACGTGAGTGAAAAATGAGAAGTTAAGCAAAATACAACACAAACAAATGCCAGATTTTATTGAGGCAAGGCATTCACATGTTTTGCACTGAACAATCACATTTGGCCAAAGACAACCATATCTGTGATGTGAAGACACTGCATTGAGATGACACACAGGGAAAGCTTAAAATAAAGCTTGGCCAACACGGCGTGCCAAATTCTGCTCTGCCTGTCAACTGTGTTATCTCATTGGAATTGCACAGGATAAAGACAACAATTTGCATGAAAATGACTAGCAGCAGTAGCTGGCGTGTGCAAATCAAGACATACTACTTCTCAGTACCGTAACCATACACAAACACATCCTGGCAAAGCTTCAGATTGGCCTCTGGTTATCAACAGTGCTTGTAATAGCCAGGAAACACCTCTGGAAGAGTGAATCAGGTTCTTGTGGCTCACAGTCGCAGTTCATCCCTGTGATGATCCTCAGGAAATCTCTTGAAGTCTCTTGGCTCTGTCAATAGCTTGTTTCAGTGGGGGCCTTGTGAAGGATGCAGCCTTGTATCTGCAAAATATCAACCACAGTCAAGAATTAGACTGAACAGGGGAGGATTTTTTTTTCCTGTGCTGCACAGCAGGGTTGATAAGGAAATCCTACAAACAAATGCGGAACAAACCACACAGCTCAATGCATTTCACTGGGATCACTTCTTTTCAAGCATCTCATTAGAGTCTTAACCTTTATGATGTGAAGAATCACACCTTGAAGGGCATCACTACAGCTATGAAACACTAAATGCCTTCTCTGAGGAGCAGATTGGCTGTTGCTCCTCTGCTGGGCAAGTGAGGATTTCACCTTGCATGTGCTAAAGGCTCAAGGCACAATGGTGTTAAAACAAAACCACAAAGGCTTAGCAGAGCAAGACAAGAGTCATTCATCTAGTATTTCTATGCCTCTTGGAAAATTCACTGCTAATATCAACATTAAAACATACATTTATTTTTTTATGGTCGACATACTCACAATGTGTGCCTTTCACCTTGAAAGATACCAAAATACAATCAAAACTACACTTGAAGAATTGCTATACAAAAAAATTCCTGCTCATTAAAATGGGATTACTTCTGAGGTGAAGTGCAACAGCTGTTGGTACAGGTGGGGCTAGAAGCAAACATCTGTCTGGACAGGCAGAAAACAATGGACATGCACTGAAATCTGGCCAGAAAATCTCAGCTAATTCTACTACTGACAGTTCTGGAGTGTGAAATCTTGGATTTCGAGGCAGATGGCAACTAGCAGGAAAGAGCATCCTAACCAGCAAAGAACATCACTTCAATGCTGGTTCATTGAGAAGGATCGTGTTTGAGTTTTCAGTGATACTTCTTGTAGACTCTAGATTTTATTCTGCTTAAGGCTCTAAGGATAGTTATACATTCCTGACCAACTTAAATCAAAACATATAAAGACATACATATTAACTTCACAGTATTGCCATCTGGTTGACAGCAGGCTCAACAGGAGCCAGCAGCGTGCCCTGGCAGTCAAGAGGGCAAACCACACCCTGGGGTGCATTAAACAGTATAACCAGCTGGTCAAAGGAGGGGATTATCCTGCTGTATTTAGCCTTGGTGCATCCTCACCTTGAGAACTACGTGCAGTTCTGGGCCCCCCCATTTTTGAAGGATGTTAAGGTACTCAAATGTGTGCAGAGGAGGGCAACAAAGGCGGTGAAAGGGCTGGAAGGCATGTCCTATGGGGAGCAGCTAAGGGCTCAACTGGCACAGAGTACTGAGACATCCTTCCCTTCAAAAATGTGCTTGAGAAGGAGCCGCTGGAAACATCTCTTTGAGTGCATTTTCTTGAAGACCTGCAGTCACAGCCACTTTTTGCTGCTTATCTGACAGGCAAAATTCCCTTGACAAAGAGAGAAATTAGACTGGTTTGTCATGATTTGTCTTCATGAAATCTCTGTCAGATTTTTCTGTGTGTAACTTGATTCTTTGATTTGATATATTATCACTCCAAGTTAGAAGTGATGCCTCCAGCTGCCTTTTCCCTTTTCAAAGCTAAGAGCTGTGTTCGCCCTTTTGCTGGAAAAAACCATACAAACAAGCTTGAATTGTATGCTGAATTACATCAGTCACAAGAGTGTAGGGGGTTCTGGTCCTAATTAAAACCCAGTGAATTTGGTGGAGCAAGTATGCATGCTAAATCAAATCTAATTGCCACATGTAGCTTTCTCACAGCAGTGGAAGATTTGCAGCCACTGATGGATTCTGGGGCTTATCACTGCACTTTGAAGTGGCTGCCCATAACAGGTGACAGCATGAAATCTGTAACAAGCAGACAACATAAAAAGCAGAGGGAAAAAAACCCCCCGAAACAATTAGAGACTTGGAATTTCTACCAACACTTAATCAGATTATTTATTGAAGTTCAGAAGAGATCTTTGCCTCCCTTTTCATTTTCACAGAAAGTTCTCAGCTGCTCCATGGTTTTAGCTGCTTTCCTAGTTTTAGTCCAAAAAAAGGCCTTAATTATTGATAATACCAGCCTGATTTTGCCAACAGAAAAGACTGGATAATTCACCAAAAAGAGGTTTCTATTATTTTGAGTCTTCATAATGCCAGCCTGATTTTGCCAACAAAAAGACTGGATAATTCACCCACAGAAAAAGCTTCTAAATTATTTGGTCTTTATGTAATGCACGCACTCAAACCCTACAAAAGTCCTTCACAGCTGGGCTTTCAATTCTCTTCCTGCAAGCAATAGTGGTCAGCACACTGCACTTCAGGGCACTCCATAAACATCAGTGTCCATAACATGGTGGAAAGTAGGTGAACTGAAACATGAGGACATGAGGGGCTCCTGGCCCTCAGGAAGCAATGCCACATTCCCAGCCTTGAAGTGGGGCCTCATCTCAGTCCTTAGTGCCTGCCTCAGATATTTTTGGATTTTCTCACTACAGATGGCTCCCTGACTGCAGGATCCTTTTTAGTCTTCTCCCACAAGCCATTTCATTTGCAACAGCAGAAAAAAAAAAAAGAATGTGTGGAGGTGGCTAGGAGTTTCAAAGTGAGTTTTGTTACACTTCAGTATTTTCATGAGGACGAGCAGCTCAAACCAACCTGTTATGCTGATAATAGAGTGCTGAGAAAGATGCATTTGCACTTACCATGCATAGGGTGGATTTTTAAGGGTACAAGAGAAAATACAGAGAATCATAGAATGGTTTAGGTTGGAAGGAACCTTTCAAGATCATCTAGTTCCAACCCCCCACCACAGCAGGGACACCTCTCTCTAGACCAGGCTGCCCAGGACCTCATCTAACCTGGTCTTGGAACACCTCCAGGGATGGAGCATCCACAGCATGAAGCAGGGAACTCTTAATACTTTTACTTTCCTGCTCATCTAAGAGTAACTGCTGAGGAAACAGGCCCTTTTTTTTTTTCCTGAGACAGACCTTGCTGATCTATGGCTATTCTCACATTTTGTGGCTGTTTAGCCATCAGCTTTAGCCCCTGCAGAAAGTAAAATGCCTCCATGCCATCTGGAGTCTTTTGCATTATTCATAAGTACAATTCATCTGTACTGGTGTACATTTTAAATACTATTTTGCATAGTCTATGCCATAGGCAGTTTGACCTTTAAGCATGATTTCAGCATAAATGAAATCAAATGAAACCTCATTTTTTGCAAGATAACCTCTTCAGTTCTCTCCTAGACTTGACTCAGCACTAGTAGGAGCATTCCCAAGAAGTAGAGTATGACTAAACTACTCAACAGATACTTCACTGCTCTTAACCTTTGCCTGTGATGAACTGCCTTTCTAGCAGTTCATCACTAAAGAATTTCTGTTGAATTATAAGTTACAGTATCTACCTCCTTAGTAGGCTCAGGTGCACCCTGGAAGACATCAGGGAAAGGACAAAGATCGTGTAAGAGGAATGTAATCTTCTCTGGCACACAACCATGATGGAGTACTCACACAGAAGTAAATTAAAAGATTTCTCTGTGGAAGGATCTGTTCAAGTCTCTGCAGATACCTCCTTGTACAAGGACAGCATCAGGGCAATTTATAAGTAAATCAGAGAGTTTTCTAGTGCTTTTCAGAAAGCTAAAAACCCACATAAAGAATCATGTTTTGAGAAATGCTTAAGGTGTCTGCATCACCACATGTAAAACATAGCAGAGGGTATACAAATACAATAGACTAAGATGAAAACAAGTGTTCTCACCTATTTTCATTACAGCATTGGTAGAATCCATCCAGTGCCTCTGGTTTTTAACACATCGAGCTCCCTCTAGTCTCACTGTCTGCAAAACAAAAGCATTTTTATTAAAGCAGGATTATTCTTTCCTTAGTTCCAAGTAGTAATACACAGATGTGCCCACTGCACTAGAAAAAACACAGTTCCTGGAATCTTCCTCAGTGTCTTAAAAGAAATTGCAGAAAATATTCCCATATCCATCACTTTCTGTGTGATTCTGTGATTCAAGAATATAGATCAGCAATCCTAAACTTCCATCCCTCTCCGAACATGATCAGTCACTCTTATCATCACTGCACCTTTCAACCAGGGGTCACAAAGCACTGTGTGGTGGGAGGCTCACAGCAGTACTGTGCATGAAAGAAGTGCCACCATTGTTTTTCACAAAGATTAAAGGGATGACAGGAGCAAATAAAGCAATTTTTAGGGAGGAATTTCACCATCCATCTTAAGTTCTGGCGTCTCCCATCTTTTGAATGTTTGGTTTTGAAGCTTAGTAGCATTTGAATATTATTTTCCAGAGCACAACCTCAGAGGTTACAATAAATAACAGTTCATTAAAACTCCCATCAGGTAACTGATACAGACACTTGCTTGGAGCAGAGGGGCTGGACTCTTCATGTTTAGTGCAAACAAGCTAGTTCTGTCCAAAGAAGTGTGTGAGGAAGGAACTAAAAAAGGTCCTCTATATCCAATAGGGATGAAAAGTTGAGAATTCTAATATTTTCATTTAAAAAACCCTAAAACCCAGCAAATTTGGCACAGGAATTATTTGATGTTGGAGTGTTTTGAAAGTTACATTTCTTTGTTAGAACTGCGAAAATCTGAATTTTGGTTTCAAAGTATAAAAATGGGAATTGATAGTCTGGCATTCCAAAAAATCTGCACAATAATATTTAAGCCAAGATCTGAGATGAAACCAAGTATTTTCAGTGAGTTATTTCAGCTGTGATGAAATAAAACCAAACCTCAAAAGTAAAAAAACCCCAAACAATTCCTAACCAGTTATAGAAGAAGGCACCCTGGTTTTGAAGCCTGTCTAGATTTCATATCTAACCAGCTTACAGCATCTATGGGTATCTTTACAGTAAAACAATCTGACCCTTCATGAGCTGCAGAACTCTCACTGCTACAAGAAAGTTTGGGAAATTTAAAAGCTAGGGAGTCCAATTTAAACATTTCTAAAGTTAATCTTTCCTGGTGATACAACTTTGAGCTAATGCTACCCTTCCACTAAATCTGAATTCACAGCTCCAAAAATAGGAAATTTCATTTCCTAAAGAAAAAAAAAAAAAATCTGATTTTGTGGGTTTTGTGGGGGGTTTTTTTTCTATTTTTAAATAGTTGAACCCATTTGGCTGATTTTTCCCATACACATATCTGAGACAGATGGCTGGCAAAGGGAAAAGTAGCCTAACTGGGAAAAATTTAAGGCCAGTTGCAGAAAGACCATACAGTGGAAATTACTGATAAACCTATAAAGCAAAGGTATGAATGTATACTCCAAAAAACCAAGCAGTGTCTCTGGATTCAGAGAGCACCTATCTGGCTTCAGAACCAAGAGTCAGATAATTCTACTGAGCTAAGGAGAAGAAAGTGTGAGATTTTGGTGCTTTTTCATCAGAATTTCTGAATGTTTTGTGTATTTGATTAGTGCCCCACGAGGAACCTTTCATTAAGGAGAGAAAAAGGCAGGAAGGTCACCTGGCTATTTTTCAAGCTGAGTTTTTCCTTATTATGAAATGAAACCATGACCTTTTGCATACTACGATGTCACTGCTTTGTTAGAACAAGGAATTAATTTCTTCTTCTATCAAAGCACACTTTTCCCAGCACTTATGATTAATTTACAAGGTCACAGCTCTCTTCACCCTCCAACCCAAAGGTCCTTGCTGTTTAATTCTGAATGCATTACATAGGTCTCCCAGTGCTAACTTTTAAAAGAAAATGTTCATTATCATCATAAAATATAATTTGCTGTTCTCACTTTGCAGTGGCACAGGTCACTCCACCTCAAAGGTCTTCCTGGACTAATGCTGGCAGAAGTACAGGGGCAACTCGAAAGGTGTTTACAAACTGTTTGGGTCACCAAGGTGGAAAGTCTCTATCTACCCTTTTACCTCTGATGGCAAAACCCACCCTAAGGGGCCAGCAGAGATAACCACTCCTCTCACATCAGCTGCCTGGTCAAGGGAGGCATACGTGCACCTCTTCCCAGAGCTGAGCAGCAGATGTGCCTCTAGATTCCTCCTTTTCTTCCTGTTTACCCCTCTTCTCCTAAGAGAGATCTTTACTCAATCCTCCACCTCATCTAGATGCTCCAGCATTGTCCACTCAGCTTTAACAAAGCACTTGCAATCTTGTGACTCCCTAGTTCCTTAAGTTTTGAAAGATATAAACCTTTTGCACAAATTTATTTTTTTTTACTAGAAGGAGAACAAAGCATATGAACAAATCTCCTTTCATCTTGGGGAAATCCATAACACCTGCATTCTCAGAGATTGAATTTCTCTGGGGCCTTTGTTTACCAAGAAGAAACACTTTTATAGTTCTCCGACCTTCAAATGGGAGAAACAGAAACATCTACAAAGAGTTCAATGAAGAATCATCTCAGAAAGAGCTTAGTGAACAACTTGTATGATTAAAAAGCAAGTTCACTATGCTAAGAAAAATAATGCTCCAATGATTTGAATATTCACCTTGGCCCCAAAAAGCACAGCTCAATTCTCTGTACCACAGAATTCCTGTGTCAAGCTAGTCTTAGAGCTGTGGTTTTAGAGGTATCATAAGCAAAAGGATAAAGGTCTTCTGGTTAGTGATGTCTTTTCAAAATTCCACTGGACATTACTGCCTAGACTGACACACAAAGCATTAAAAATATGACACTCCCCTGTTCTGTCTCCTTGTGAAATGGGGCTAATAGCATCTCCCTACTTCAGAAAGGTAGCCCTGAGGCCAATAGAGGACAAAACTGTGAAGCATTTGACATTTCAGTAACGCAAACCATTAACCCACAAGCCAAATCTTATGCAGACCTTGCATTCTGAGAGAGGATGCAAAACAAAAAGGAAGCAAGGTATGAAGAGCTGAGATGCTGCTTGTAAAAGGAGAGGATTTCACTGAAAGAGGTAAAGTATGTTGCTGCTTTTTACTGAGAAATACTAGATCTGATAAGAAGCTAGACGGTAAGCTCCTTAAGATGTGGGATCCTCTCATCTGCCTGTGCACACTGTCTCACGTATAAGGGATCTACTCTGCACCCTACACTATAATACCACAAATAGAAATGAATAACTTCATTAACATTTAAGTAGTTACTCCTGGTCTACACTAGTGACTGGGTTCATTTTTTCCTGAAATTCAGTTCTCAGATTAAAACACTAATTTTTCCTAGGGCTAACAACACAGAAACCCCATATATAATATCTATGTTGATGCTGCTGAAGAGCATCTGTTCAAATAGAGGCAAATTCCAGCTGATTTGCCTTTTACAGAATCAGAAACTTTAACAAAGGCCACACATCCAGTTTATTGTTAAGATTCACAATCAATCTTGAAATTATTTCTGTAAAAACTCAACAACTCCACTTCTATTATTCAGGAGATCTTGGATGTGCCCACAGAACAATGACCAATTTTGACTATTACATGAGGGAGGCAAGGCATACAGTAATCAATTGTATGTTTAATGAAATAGAAAACTCCAACTGAGCTGATATATTATGGGTGAAATTGAATAAAATAAAAAATATTGCTCTCATAAATGAGCGCTCTCTGAATGCTCCAGGGCTACTGAGGTTGCACAACATCTAATGTGTGACACAACCATCATTATGCCAGTTCAGAAAAAGCAGGAATGAATCAAGTTCACAATTAAAACTCATAGTCCTTAGGCCTAAAATTTTCTGAAGCTTCTAAAAACTGTTCTAATTGTTTTAATCCATTTTTCTTGTCTATATATGATTATGCTCATCACAGAACTGAGAGAGAAGAGAGGCTGTTTTTATTGTTCCCTAGGCCAGCAGGCAGCTAACCAGTCATCTCCTGAGTACTCAGACCTTGCATGACTTCCATGCAAAAGAAATTCAAGTATGATGAAGATAAGCAGCCAGGCTTGTCAATGAAATCCTTCAATGTTTTCAAAAGTTCTCTCAACCTCGGCAAAGCTTCTGGCTTTCAATTTCTGGCAACTCACCTTGTCAACAGCTAAAGCTATCAGAATTTGGATGTGAAATAATTGTCATTCAGAGCAGCCAAAGAAGCAGAACAATAAAAGTGAAAAACACAGGATAAGAGCAAAGTCAAAACTGTGCTTAAGTACAAAGCAAAGTAGTCTGAATAAAGCCCAAAATACACAGGAGATAGTTAGCAAAAAGCAAAGATCTCTCAGCTTCCTGGCATCGTAACACCTGGAACCATGAGACACATGATGTCTACATGAATGCTGGGTCATCAGTGAGGGATCTTGGGATACTGTTCACCTCCTGAGAGGAAGAGAGGAATGATCTCTAATGCCAAAGTAGGATGTGGTTTTGCAGCAGAGTTCAATCCTCTAGGGAAAGATGGAATCCCTCGGCAGCAGTGGTGCAACAGCACCTGCCTCCTTCCAACCTCCCCATATGCCAAACATGTCTAGCACAAAAATAGGAAGCATGAGACAACCATCAGTGCTGTCCTGGCAATGGATTAAGAGCTGATGCCACAGCAGGAAAACCCAAGAGAAGTTAAACAGCAACACATTCAAAAGCATAATGCCAGTTTATAACACAACCATCTTGTGAAAGATCACTGGGCATTTTGTTCATCCCACCCAAGAGTTTATTTAGGCTGTTCTTGGTAGCAAGTCTTATTTCCATCCTCTCTCTCCAGGACAGGTGTGAAGTTTGCAATTTACAGACTAGTAGCAGTTTGCTAAATGTGTGACTTTCACTTCAGCAGCTTGCTCAGCTTATGTAGCTCCAAAAGGAGGCTCTGCATTTCCTGGCAGCCCTATAAACCACTTTTAGACCAAAGCCTACGTTCTCTGGAGAACAAAACAAGCCATAGGAAGTTTGGTATGGAGTGGACTGTGTTCATTAGACACTCAGGGGGGCTTATTGCTGTACAATAGGCTATCATTACAGCAACTCATTGGCCATTTACTGTCATGCAGGTATGGAAATGGTTTAAAAAGTAGTTAAAAAAAAAGAGAAGGATTCAATGCGAGAGGACTTTTTTTCCCCAAGAATTATTCTGTTTTTCAACTTGTTCAACTTCCAACACCTAAATAAGTACAAGATTCTCTTTATTTCCTACAACTTTACTGGTTGAACTACCGAAGCCACATTTAAACATGTAGGAAGGGCAAAACTTATCACACCCCACCCTACCATCAAAACACGCAGTCAGATTTCACAAATGTAATGAAATATAAAACGAAATGTAGCGGCAGCAACAGGTTTTCCTGTGCCAGTGAGTTGGCACTGACTACATGTGCTGTTCTGCAGGCATTAGCCAATGCAGTTTGGGCCCAAAGGTATCAACTGCTGGGACTGAAGAAAAGATTCTTAGATTTCAAAGACTGGATCATATGTTAGGAAGAAAGAAAAAAGAATGATCATTTCCTGTCACAAGAAAATACACTTAAATATCTTTTGAGATTCTTATTCCTAGAATAAAATTACTATGTTTATGTACCCTTGGCAGGAAATCCAGAGTGATTAACTCATTAAGCCTCTTCCTAATAAAGGGACTTATTTGTTGCACCCTTACTCAGTATTGTAAAGTTTTACACTCTTCCTACTAAATAAATATACTGATCATGTGTTAATTTTTTTTCCATCTGACTTTGCTACAGATTTCATTCAGAAAGTGAAAGAGCAGAATAACTTGACTTGAGATCTTGTTCTTCAGATCCCCGTCAGAAAAAATACGTGCTGTGGGATTCCTCCACATCCATTTAAGACAGAAAAAGGCTTTTTCTCTGCAGGAGATAATGTGTGTCAGTAACAACTGGTCTTACCTGCCATCTGTAAGCTTAATCCAGTATCCAGCTTGTTGCGTGGCTTCGTGCTGATAAACAAATAACAGAGAACACACACAGTGATGATAAAAGCAAAGAGCACCACTGCTGCTATTGACAGGCCCACGAGTGCTCCAACACTGAGAAGAGAGGAAAAAAAAAAGCAAGTAAGTGTACAGGCAGCCTGGGATACTCATTAAAACCATGGCCAGGATGATGTCTGGAGGTTACTTGTACTCAGGTGGGGGAGTGACTGTGCATTTACTATAAACATAAGTTTAGAGCTCAATGCCCAAATTGGAATTATTTCATTGCCCTTGGAAGGGTCAATGTAATTACACAGCTGCTGAACATCTGGCCTTTGGTGACATGTCACGTTATCAGTGTATATTACCCCGAGTCTGATTTAAACTGTGTTTACAAAAATTAGAAATAACTTCATGCAGTAACTGGCATCAGTGAGATTAAAACCTTGCCCAAAGCAGTGCACACTCCCAGACAAGCACAACATCACATAAACATCACATGTACACGCAAAGAAGGATTCCAGAGCTCCAGGCAGCCCATGCAAACTCCTTTTTCTCACACAACATGACTACTAAAGCTATATTTTCAGTCTGAAATGTCATTTTTATTGCAAGAAGAGCCTGCTAGAACACTTTAAGCAAAGTACACGTTTGTCACAGACTTCTTGCCAAGGATGACAAGCCTGTAAAAAACAGGATAAAAAATGTGCAAGCCATGCTGATCAATCCTGTTAGCAGCTCTGCAGAGCAGGGGGGAGTGCTGTGACCACAGTCGTGCCTTTGTGCCACTGCAATAAACCTCCAATCCAGACTAGAGAAGTTCTTCCATGATCTTTGTCAGGGTAAAAGGAAAACTAAAGTTGACTTAATTTGCACACCATATCAAAGGCATCAAAGGGGCAGGAATGTAATTATTCAGGAGACCAAACATGTAGATTTTATCAAGGTACTACTTCTGTAGGACAGAAGCTACTTTATACTTCTTTCATAGACATTCAGTGAGACACTACATGTATATACAGAAATCTCTTTAGTAGTTTATTTAAAACCTTTCTTTTCAAGTCCTCTAATATAAACCTTCTCATGATGAAATAAACCAATTGCAATACAGTCTAGCATCTAGTATCCTCTTCTAGGTCACTTGATGCCTTCAGTGTTCTAGTCCTCTGTTCTTTGGACCAAGCCAAAGACACTGACTTCTGGTGAAATCAACCTATAGCCTTTTGGTCACAGATGAAGAGAGTCTGAGGATTGAGAATCCTTATACTAGTACTCTGGTATATCTACAATTTTGACAGAAGTAAAAAGAGACAGATGAATGCCTTCAATTCCATGAACTCCATCCTCTAGTGATGAAAATGCCCTTATACATCACCATTATCAGCGAGAAATCAATTCTACTGTGGCCTTGCAGGAAGATGAGAAGAACTGTGCCTCAGGATGTTTTTATGAATTTTACATATGAGCTACTGCAGAGCTTCTCTACAAGCCCCCAAAATGCCACTAGACAGTTATACTCATACGAGATACACTTAGGATCAGCAGGATGAGAAGTGCAGATATTGATATGACTTTAAGATGCATTTCTCACTAGTTAATGGTCAGATCCATTAAGGAAGTTTGTTCACTGTTTGGCTCCAAATACAACTAACATAATTTATCAGCAAAATGATTGGTTCTGGAAAGAACAGCTTTATCCTTACGAAGATATTTCATAGTATTTATCATCTGCATGAACCAGAGTGTACTTATGGTTGTGTATATATGAATGTGTTGAGCAAATTTTTCCTTACTATTTTTTCTGCTCAAACAAAACTTACAGGCAAAAAATATTCTGCTTAATATGGAATTTGAATATGTCCTTACAGTAAGATATGTCATCCTAGTTCTGCCCTCATTTGTGCGTTTTCATTTGGAACACCTTGACTCAAATGCACAAATCAGAAGAAACACAGAACTCTACAGGAGGCTGATGTGAGCAGCCCTTGATCTCCACAGCTGAATATATTCAAGGAAGTGATACAAACCAAAAGGCTCTTCAGAAACAGGTATTTGTGCTTTTGTCATGTCAGTACCAGCCCTATTTTAAGATTCCATTCAAACAACAGTCTGCAGTGCAGGACAAAGGAGGTTGCTCACCGTTATCCAAACATTTCACAGAGTGAGCTGTCCTAAAGCTGACAGATCAAGTACATATTAATGATTGCCTGTTTTTCTATTCAGGCATCTCTTACTGCTCAGCTGTAGCTCTCCTCCATGCAGCTGTAGAAGATGACATTACCAACACAACGGGGTATTGTACAGCACAATGCACAACTTGTGGAAGATGCTTTGTGAGTTACAAATGGCAAAGGTAAGAAAAGCAGCTCCTGAGGAACTCTCCAGTATTTCCTGCTACAGCCAAAGACTTATCACAGGTTATATGCCACCAAAAATGCTTGTCATGCTCTGGCAGCAATGTGAAAAGACCTCACCCAAAATGTGGAGATCAGCATCACAAAACCAAATAGACACCCTGGATTCCACTTCCTAAATCAATCAGAAATTGAGGTTGCTTGTACTCTTTTTTTAAACAATGTTTCAGCATCAGATTGTTATCAGCATTCTGACCCCACCAACACGCTTAGAATGTATAATTAATTTCTTTAAGGTTAATTTGGGGTCAAAGTTCAGGGGTAGAGGGTTGTTTAATTCAGAGGACTTTAGTATGCCTTCCACAGCTCTGAACACCAAAGTTTCTTAATGAGAACACAATCCTCTCGTTTTTTTATATAGTTAAAACTGTCACCAGAAGCCAAATACCATAACTGTGATCATCGATCATTCTGACCATTGACCTCTTCTGAAGATGAAGACAGCCCTTCACCATGCCCTTTAGATTCTGCAGCAACTACTATGGTGCTGGATATTCATCTAGAAAAAGCCTTGCTAGAACATTTTGCCATCTTCCCATCTTTACCTTAAACACTAGGTTTATGAAGTCTACCCAGCAGTTCCCATGATAACAGCCTACAGGCCTCAGGGTGTGTCTTCAAGTTCAGTCTTCTGACAGCAGAGACATTAAACACACTAAAAAGTCACTCTTGCCCAGAGCTGTAGCCTTTTATGAGGATATAACGAGGTGGATGGATGATGGCAGAGCGGTGGATGTGGTCTACCTTGACTTCAGTAAAGCCTTTGACAAGGTCTCACACAGCATCCTCACAGCTAAACNCAAAGATGATTAAGGGAGTGGAGCATCTCCCTTTATGAAGAAAGGCTGAGGGAGATAGGTCTCTTTAGCTTGCAGAAGAGGAGACTGAGGGGAGACCTCATTAATGTTTATAAATATATAAAGGGGGAGTGTCACAAAGACGGAGCCAGGCTCTTCTCGGTGACAAACAATGATAAGACAAGGGGTAATGGGTGCAAACTGGAACACAGGAGGTTCCACTTAAATATGAGAAGAAACTTCTTCTTGGTGAGGGTAACAGGACACTGGAACAGGCTGCCCAGGGAGGTTGTGGAGTCTCCTTCTCTGTAGACATTCAAAACCCGCCTGGACGCCTTCCTGTGTAACCTCATCTAGGTGTTCCTGCTCCGGCAGGGGGATTGGACTAGATGATCTTTTGAGGTCCCTTCCAATCCCTGACATTCTGTGATTCTGTGAAAAACCTCTGCATTAACAACTCACCCTCAAAACAACAATTTAGCATAAAACCAGCAACAAAGACCTAGGGGTAACCCTGGCAGCAGCAACACAATTCTTCAAAACACAAGCAATGCCAAGTTTGGTAGAAGATCCACAGACCAAACAGAACTCTAAGTTACTTTCTACATACAGTAAAGATACAGCCACACCACTCATTTCACTGATGCTCCTCCTGCTCTGACACCAGGTGCCACGTACACGCTCAGAGCCCTGCCACACGTCTCTGCACAGCCAAAGGCTTCACTAAGCAGAAGGTTCTGCTCTGTCAGAAGACTCCTGAGGGCTCCCCAAACTGCTCTCCAGAAAGCTGCTTCCTGGGACAGCCACCTTTGCCAGTGGATGCTCAGCATCACACACCGCCAGTTATTTTTAGTCCCTAAAATTAGCCCTCCCACACCAACAACAGCTAGGAACAATTTAAATATTGGCTAAGCAGATGCAGTATGTCCACTGATAGATTAAAGGAAGCTCATGAGTCATCTGGATCCAAGTGAATCAAACGTCCCTCATGCCATTGCTGCAGTGATGTGTTGTACGTAGTATTTACAAAGCAAAGAGATAAATATTCCCAGGAGACTGGAAGGATGGGCATAAGGAACAAAAGACCTGCTATTTTGGAAAGCCAGAAGAGGCTCCAGGAGACCTGTACAGCAAAGCTTGGCTCCAGCGTTAGGTCACCGGGGGTCTAGGGTTATTCATTAATAAAGCTTATTGAATAAAATCTATACTTGGCCTGCCAGAATTTGGATCAAATTCCCAGTATTACATGAAACTTATAAAAGGTACAGGTTTGGAGAGGATACTGTAATTCTATTGGATACTAAAAGAAGCCACTAAATTTGCAAAATAAAACTTAATTGAACAGTGACAAATATCATTCTAAAATTATTTAAAATAATGAGAAACAAAAAAGGTGCTGACTGAACCTCACTAGTGTTTTATGGTCGTCTTGTGGATTTTGTACACCCCTGCCTGTTATCAGTGTTCCCTTCCCTGTTCCATGGGCTCCTGGTTGCTATAAGAGATAGAAAAATCATATTCTTCACTTTTCTTTGCTGAGGTCAGCTTTACAAGAAATGTGGAAAAGGAACCCAGGCTGCTCTAACAAAAAAAATATACCCTACTATTTGATTTTAAGTACCAGCAAAAAAAGAAAGGATAAGGGAGAAATTAATAATATGAATCACAGATAATTCATAAGAATGTCTAAGAGTTGCTCAAAGGCCAATTATTTATGATTGTCCAGCAGCTCTTAGTACAGTGGGTGTGAGGATCCAATTATCCAGCACTGCAGTTTTCACAGGAGTGGGAGGGGAAAAGATGTTTCCATTTTCCAAAGGGATAGTGCAGTGTATAGGTCTAAACACAGCACAGGCTGTAGTGATTGGGCAAGAAAAGAGCAGCACAGGCCAGCCAGTGACTATTGCTCAGGTTGCCTAGGCTGCTGGCTTCTCTATGAACTGCTTTCGTCAGAGCTGGCTGTCAAGTGGTCTGGCAACATGTCTCTCACAGCAGGAAAATCACAAGAGAAATATGCAGGAGCTTCCTGAAATTCTACCTGGTGTGTCACCAAAGAGAACTAATCCCTGAGATATCAGCAGCTCCTCGGTGATACATTCAGTCACTGCTTCAAGTTAATGGGGGGAGTCAAGCAAGCAAGGTTTAGGATGAGGAACTTAAAGCTCTGGAGTAGTTCCATAGCTTGGACGGGTACACTCTTCACTAGGTGAAAAACTGGCTGGATGATGAGGCCCAAAGAGCAGTGGTGAATGGAGTTAGGTCCAGTTGGCAGCCACTCACAAGTGGTGTTCCCCAGGGCTCAGCATTGGGGCCTCTTTAGTATCTTTATCAATGATCAAGGGGATCAAGGGCACCCTCAGTAAGTTTGCAGACAATATGAGGCTGGGTGGGAGCATAGATATGCTTGAGGGTAGAAAGGCTCTTCAGAGGGGCCTGGACAGGCTGGATCAATAGGCCAAAGCCAATTATATGAGGTTGAACAAGGCCAAGTGCCAACTCCTGCATCTGAGTCAAAATAATCCCATGCAACACTACAGGCTTGGGGAGGAGTGGCTGGAAAGCTGCCCAGCAGAAAAGGACCTGGGGGTGTTGATCAGCAGCTGCCTGAACATGAGCCAGTGTGTGTCCAGGTGGCTAAGAAGCCAAGATGCCAACAGCATCCTGGCTTGGATCAGAAATAGTGTGGCCAGCAGCACTAAGGAAATAATTATGCCCCTTACTTGGCACTGGTGATGCCGTATCTCAGTTTTGAGCCCCTCACTACAAGAAAAACACTAAGGCTCTGGAGCATGTCCAAAGAAGGGCGATGAAGCTGGTGAAGGGTCTAGAGAACAAGTCTTCAGAGGAGCAGCTGAGGAAACTGGGGTTGTTCAGCCTGGAGAAAAGGAGAAACTCCTTTCCCTTCCTCAGTATATTCAATCTCCAGACTTATCTTGGTTGTTTTGGCTAACTCTTGTATAGTTTTAAATCTTAAGGGTATCAGGTCTTAAAAGTGTGTCCTCAAAAGCTGTAAGAAGCATTTGAAGGGTTATTTTAACATATGGTTGTTACATACTGACACAGGAAAATAATCTGAGACAAGGACAAGCAAGGCAGTGATCACCAAAACATTCCGAGAGACCAGAAAATGCTATTTTTATGTGTTCCTCAAACTCCTCATAGAACTATTATGTGCAAATGTACACAGCTTTCAAAGCGCTGTTAACACCTCAGGGTTTCCAGTGTGATAGTAACTAACAATTGTGGTTTGTTACTGGAAAACACTCCTGAAAACAGAAATCTCGAATCTAACCACTTGGTAACTTGCTTAGAGAGGTACATTGTATTTTATTAATCTCTTCTCTACAATGGATATAGACAACTATGGAATAAGTTAAGCACAATCAAAACCCCGCCAATTTCCTCAGATCTTTTCAGCAGCTTAGGGCCGTTGTAGAGAGGGGAAAAAACAAACAAAAAACCAAATCCTGAAGTTTCAAAGTTAGGGCCCAAGTTTCTGAGCAAGGTGGAGGCTAAGCAGTCACACTTCTCAGATCCTAGAAAATCTTTGTGCAGGAAAATCCTTCAGAGGTGCTTCATTAAAGCCTCTCATGGGATCCAGTTCTTTGAGGTTCTTTCTGAAAAGATCAAGCTTTAACAATCTTTACTACAATATCTCATACAGATGCAAGGGCAAAACATTATCTTAATCTTTCAGTCATTCTGCCATCTTCAGAAGGCTTCCTATGACTGAAACAGTCAATGACTACACACAAAAAAATAATTTAACATTAAAAGAGTATTTGATGAGAGAAGTGTAAAAACAAAAGGACGCTTGGGGATGTCTTCTCACATCAGAGATCCTGAGTAATTCTGTGCCAGTCACAGATGCAAATGGCTGGGAGAATCCCACATTCAACCCACTATTTACACAAGACAAAGTAGATTTTAATTAATTATACACTAAATATTAGACAAGGTAAATTAAATGGTGAATGCTATCTGCACTGTGGACTTCCTCTCAAGAGCCCTGAAGGAATTCAGATGTGAAATTGCAAAAATGTTGGCCAAGGCATACAACCCATCACTACATCAGGCCACTCTGCCAGAGGACCAGTAGCCTGGGAGTGTAACTCCAACCTCTAACAGGGGTCTAGAAGGGAATCCAGGAACTACAAACTAGTAAATCTGATTTCCACCCCTGGCAAGATGAAAAAAGCCTGTAAAAAAAGGAGTAATATCAGTAAGCCAAGAGATAAACGTCAGGACACTGAGGGTTGCATCTGACCCTGGCTGTTATCCCCAAGCCACGATGCCCACACCTACCCACCTTTCCTGGATACAAGGGACAGGTCCTTTGATAGTGAAGCCACTAACCCCATTCAGCTCATTACCATGCTCTGCCTTCAGGAGGCTGCTGGCACTTGCTGCTTCCTGACATAAAATCTTTCATTAAAGAGTCAGCATTACTATGAGAGGAAAACAGTGCCTCGTTAACCTGCTGGAGTCTGTGAAGTGTCAATAAGCAAATTGACAAAGGAGCCCAGCAGACAGACTTAGATTTCTTTCAAAAAGCCTTTGACAAAGCCTCGCACTGAAGATGGGACTAAAAAGACTGAACTGACACAGGATTGGGGAAAAGGTTCTGTTACAGATTCAGTGCTGCTCAAAAGAATAAGGAGCAAAGCACTGGGCCCCATGGTCTCTTTTCAATATAAAGAGAAGTCACCAGAGATCAGTGCTGAAATTTATTTTATTCATCTGTGATCTGGAGAAGAATGAAATCTGAGTTCCTGATGATTCTAAGGTGGCTATAAAGCAATCAAATACTGAGGGCAAGGAATGCCAGAAGACTTGCAGAAAGCTGAGTGAGAAGGCAAAAGTGATGTAGATGAGGTTCAGTGTACATAATGTAACGTATAAACAAACAATCCCAAGCATATATGACAATGAACAATCAACAGCAGTTCTGAACTCAAAAGCTTTAGAGTCACCAGTGACAGCTCACTGAAATCAGGCAATGTGCACCAGCAGCCAAAGACATCAAGAAAATGTTGGCCACCAACAGGAAGGAGAGCAAGACTGAAGGCAACACTTTATCACTGTGTAAAACCTTGCCATAGCCACACCTTGAGCACGCAGCTCCAGATTATCCACCTCTAAAAGCAGTGCTGTGGAGTGAAAAACAGCATGGGTGAGAGGCAACTAAAATGATCAGTGGAATATAGCATCTGCCTCAGTGACAATCCAAAAGGACTGAGACCTTTCAGTTTGGAGAGTTGAGAGCTGATACACCAAACACTGACAAAATTTTGAACATTGTGCATAAACTGAACATGCAATTAATGTTAATGAAATCTCACAATATTAATACCAGAGGGCACTCCAGAAAACTGGTAGGAAACAGTATAAAACAGATAAAAGGAGATATCTTCACAGAGCAGGAGGTGACTGCTGCCACCGGGGCTGCAGAAGCAAACAGCAGAAGCAACTTCAGAAAGCGATTAGACAAAGTCATAGAATCGGGGATAACAAGTCCATAAAAAGATACTGAAAGCACCATGCAGAGATGTCCTATCACCCTGACACAGCCAGCATGGATGCCGGAGAGCCTGAGGGGAACCAGGCACAGAAAGCAGCCAGGGTGGCTGCTGCAGCCCTCCTGGCCACTGCTGGAGGTCCACTCGGAGCCCGATGGACCCAGGACAGCACCACCCTGATTTTATTTCATCTTTCAAGTGAAAAGTTACGTAGTGCTTGACCTTACTACGCACAGAAAAGTAGCTAAAGTCACAGGGAAACTTTATGCACGCAGCATCTTACACACGCGAACCCCAGACAGCCGCTCCCCTCACACGGAGAGGACGGAGGGATGCTCTGGATGCCCTGTACACAGACACTGAGCGTCTCCCAGCGCTTCCTCACTCTTTGTAACTCACCCGTGAGTTAGTTCTTTCAGAAACCACCCTGGCGCAAGCAGAAGTCGCTTCGTTCGGCAGTTGCAGCTCTACTGCCAACTCTCAGAGGGACAAAAGCAGCCTGAAAGCGCCCGGCTGCTTCAGTACCGCAGACACACAAGCCCGCAGGCAAGCTCCGTAGGACACGGCTCTCCCGCCTCCCCGGGGGCCGCCGAGCCCCCGCCCGGACCCTCCCCAGCGCCGGCAGGGCGGGACTGGGAGGCACCGCGGCTGCCCTACCTGAGCCACCACATGTAGCTGTGCTCGTAGGGGAAGAAGCTGTGGGGGTCATCGCAGCAGTACTTGACGTCCTGGAAGCCGCAGCAGTACACGGCGCGGGCGTCGCCGCCCGTCCGCGGGCAGCTGAAGCCGCTCACCAGCACCTTGTCGGCGTTCAGGTAGCTGCTGCACTCGGCGCTCATGGCGCGGCGGTGGCCGCCTCCCCGCCCGCCGGGCTGCCCGCCGCCTGGGCTCCGGCGGCTCCCGGGCTGGAGGTNGGAGAGCGCCGAGCGGTTCCCGCCCTTCGGGGAGGGAGGGGGCTGTGAGGGACCGGCCGCCCCCGGGGCTACACACCTCAGCGGCAGCGCCCCGCTGTCTCTCGCCGGGGCTGGGTTTTACCTCAGCGCTCGGTCCCGCGTCGAGGGTCCGCCCTCATCCCAAAGCCTCGGTGGGGCCTCAGGAGAGACAAAGCAAGGGGGTAATTGTGAGGGATCACACCTCAGCTAGGATCGGGACCCCGTGGCTCTAAAAGTGGTAAAAACACCACATAATATTTAGTGTTTCTGAAAGACCAGTCTCCTACTCTTTTCATAGAGTATTTCCTTTTAGTATTTTAGAACACTTTTTTAAAACAAGGTGGGGCCCAGGCAGTCATTCTGTTACCTGCATGAAAGAGCCTCTGCTGAGGGAAAGGTGGGTAGAGCTCAGCTCAAGATAACACATGTGTGCATCGGGTGCACCTCTGCAGGGGATTTGGCCCATGGAAGAAGAACAATAAGCTTTCAGAAGAGCAGTGGGTTGATGCTACCCTCTCCAAGGTCCTGGTCCCCTGTCAGTATCCTCTTTAGAGTAAAAAGAGCCTGGATCAAGTGCTTTGCCACACAAGTGACTTCCTCGAGCAAAAGTTCAGGTTTTAGAGAGAGGTTTTACAATATCAACAGAGCTTGACTTAAATTAATAAGGCCACATTAATTCCACTTTACATTTTAACTTCAGGTCTTGCCTTGAGATGAACTCCAGGCAAATGCGAGTTCCACATCTTCTAGCTAACTGTCAGGCAACAGCAAGAGCCAGCAGTGATGGCAGCTCAGGGAGGGGCAGCGTCCTCACCGGCCAGAGCACAGCCCTGCAGCATCTGGACAGGGCCAGGCTGGTCACAATGTCAGGCACCATCAGCAGTCCCAGGCAAGGTAAGATACTGAGTCAAATTCAGTGTCCATCCAGGAGACAGGATGGGAGGCAAGTTACCTACAGCATAGGTCTAAAGTTCATCCAGGAGGATCAGCAAGCAATCCAGGCCAGCAGGACACAGGACTGAGCATAGGCATACTTCCAACAAGCCTTAGGGAGGGGCAGGCTGCCCTGGCATGAGCTTAAGTGTGAGCAGAAGGTGTGGGTGTGGTGAGGACCCAGGTGATGCTGGTCAGGGACTGTTAATAGTCACCTAGAACCCTGACCCTGCAATCTTCCACTGCTACATAGTCCCTCTACATTAGTATGTTTGACTGTACTTGCCAAAAAGTATAAATATTCTTCAGTTGCTTGCTTGATTTTATTTTGTGAAATCAGCCCTGACTTGGCACCAATTGAAATTAATTCAGAAATTCAGTCAGAGTCTGTCTGCTGAATTACAGGTTTGCCTTCCTGATATTCAAATTATTCAACTGCTGGGTGCCTTAAGCTTGAGCAATTTGAGAATTTGACTTTAGGGATCTCAAAACCAGACTCAACACTTGATGTTTCATAGCACAAAGTGAGGGGATGCATGACAGTGATGTGGCTAGAACAAAGACTCCAGAAAAGGGGAGACCAGGAGGAACCAATGAGTGTTGAACATTAAGAAAGAAAAAGGCCAGGTTACTGTCAGATTTTGATTCCGGGTGAGTTTCATTTTAGTACAATAACTTAATCTTTCAAAGACATGAGGACTGTGTTTCTGTGATTGAGGAAAGAGTCTCTAGTGAGAGAAAGGGATGAATCTCAGCTCAAAAACCATCAGTTGCCTGGCCAGACAGTGTGTAGGCATCAGTCAGCTAATCAACTTGTGACGTGGTTGAAAACAAGCAGTGGATTCAGAATTTATTACTGAAGGGTTGACATACCCACAGAGAGCATAGCTGCAGAGACCTTGTTCTCTAGTTCAGTTAGATTTAAGCAGAAGTTTTGGAGACAGATTCAAGATTTTGTGAGGTTGTCAATACTGAGTCCAAAAGGGAGCTCTCATGTAAGTCCTAAAACTTTCTAGGATGAAGGTCTAATTCAATAGATTCTTAGATAGATTCTAATAGATTCTTAGCAACTGAGCTTGTTCCATTACTAATACCTATTTTCTTTGAAAAACCTGAATTCCCATTCTTGTTTTTCTTTCTGACTATGTTCAAAAGACATTTAGGAATATAAAATAATCACAGTTATTATTGTATTTCATATTGTTATTTTACCTTTGGAGATTTTTCTTTTATTATTCAGAACTCAGATAACAATTTTTTACTCAGAAATATTACTCCACTGATTTGGAACAAATAAATTTACTTATCACAGTTTTATACTCAGTCTTCCACTCATACTTACTGAGTATAAGGCAGACCTGAATTGGATTTGGGGTGAGGGTGGATTCTTTCTCCAAACCTCATTAATTTTGGCTTTGAAGAAGGCTGAAATGTTATGAAGTGGTAAAACCTTTTTTATCAATCAGTAAACTCATTTATATTACACAGCTGATTTGTACTTGCCATGAATCTTGGGTGATAATAATTAGCATGCTCTGTTGTTCCAGTTATTTGGAATTATTTATATGAAACAATAGAACTTTGAGTTATCTACCTGAGTGACTGAATTAACTATGTTATTGCTAGAGGATGGAGATAAAAACACATTCAGGAGCTTGAAGTGGGAGTGGGGGGCTCTTCACTGACTAGTGGACCATGTGCGTAGTCTCTTATGTCAGAAGAAAACTACATCAACTTGTTTTCCCATTTCAATTACAAAGCACAGACCTCTTCTTCCAGTAAGAGCCAGTGGTTTGGACGTCATAAAATCTGTTGCCCTCTTTCCCCCACCCCCACTATTGCCAACATCAATTTCAGTCACTACACAGATGCCTGCAACAGTCCTCTCTGCTGAGACACTAATACAGACCAAAGACCTTTGCAGGACACATGTAAATAACAGACCAATTATCGAGGTAATTTATCAGCAGCTTTCAGAACTGTATCCAATCCAGGATACTTCTGTTCTCTGAGTGCTGAACTGTCATCCTTTTAAATATGTGTCTTCTGCAGCTCTGCCAGGTCTGATAAAACCTGCCAGCTTTCTCAGCTGCCTGCAACTCAGACTCTTCTGCAAATCTTTAACAGACTTACTCGTTCTCGTGTTGGCTTCCAAGAGATTGTTTTGCCTGGGCTTAAAGCCTCATTTCAAAATACCTGGTGCCACACAACTGTGGTTTTGCTCTCTATTTCTTATAACCGTTTTCAAGCCTTCCCAATGAAGTAATAAATATACATGTGCTGTATTATGCAATAATTAGAACAGCAATTCTTGTAGTCATTTAAAATAATTGTAATCTTCATTGAAACTACCATTAATGTGAAAAACATTCAGTCTCTTATTTAATTATGCTGACTCCATAATATACTGGCCAGCAGAACTGTGTTGGTTTAATTTTCCAACAAATTAAAAAAGTTTTTCTTACTGAATACAGCTTAGGGCTAAGAGCAGTTGAGGAAAAAGCTAAACCTTCTCTCTCATTGAGCCATTCAGTGTAGAACAACTCAAAGTGAATCGTACCCCTGCACTGAATGCTATTTAAGAGCTGAGAATAAACATTCACATTAGCATTTGTGGGACACATTTCTACCAGCCAAGCTTCTAAGAAACAGAAAATTAGTTACAAACTACCATTAGAGCTGTCTGGGTCAGCATCAATCCTCAGACCTACATGGAATGTTTTTCCTTAAGAGCATAATCTAATTATTAATAGGCAAACAGCTGCATAAATTACCTTCAGAAGTAATCTGGTGGAAAATTATGCTATTAAAGAAAATTGCCATGCCACAGTGGTGTAACTAGCCCTGATTAGGAGAAGCAGCTCAAATTGGCATCAGGGTTAGTCCAGACAACACGTTTTATCACACAGGAGTAGTGGGTGCTTCTGGAAGGCAGATGACAGTGCAAGGTTCAAAACTGAAAGGGGAACAGAAATTTAAGGGGTGTGTACTTGCAGCACAGTGAGATGCTGTCACTCAGAGGCCCAAAAGAGAGGGACTGGTGCTGGGAGTGTTACAAAGAGGAGTATCTGCTCTGACACTGTGTTATTTGGCTCTGGTGCATTAGTGAAGGACTGAGGCTTGTCAAAAGGATATGATACATCTTGGGTGCTGCTCTCAATTCAGCTGATGTACAGCTGTGAGCAAATCACTTTCCCAGTGTGTGCTTGAGTTTAACTCTGTAAACTTGTGATAATTAGGGAGGTGTCTGACACTTGTTTGC
This sequence comes from Brachypteracias leptosomus, assembly GCA_013401335.1. Classification (NCBI taxonomy): domain Eukaryota; kingdom Metazoa; phylum Chordata; class Aves; order Coraciiformes; family Brachypteraciidae; genus Brachypteracias; species Brachypteracias leptosomus. Next base: position 51,831 of record VYZX01009691.1, on the reverse strand, counting down.
AAAAGTGTTTGTGTTTTGAGATCCTCTCTGTGAAAGTGAACACACTTTATATCCTTCTGATCGATATATTGAATCATTCTGGTTTTTTCATGTCACTCTAGAGCCTACCAATTTTTCCAATTATTTTAACTGTCTTTCATACATATTTAATAAAAAATTCCCCCAGTCAATATATAGTATAGATTTTGCCTTTATACTGTCTCTTCTTTGCTTTACAGAGCTAAATAATGAAGAAGGAGAAACTAATACTGAGCATTGGGAAGTAAGAAGAGGTTTCAGTCAAAACTTAAAGGAAGAGGGAGAATCAGTGAAACAGAGTGAGGTAGGAAGATTCACTTTAAGTGTTGATACTGGTAATTTTAAGGTGAGGATGGAGCTTTGGTCAGTAGTTTGTGTTTGTATGTGTAAAGGCCTCAGTATCTACATTTTTTTAAATGCTGTTATTGGTAAATATTTCAGAATAATGGCCCAACTTAAGCAAATTTTACCCTTTTACACATACTTGTCTATCTAGAAACAGATAAGACAGATAATATAGGTTCCAACAGTGAACTTAGCCAGTAGTCTTTACTGCAGTTTGTCTTAATGGAGTAGTTCACATTTATTTTTCCTTTTCAGGGGGGAAAATTCTTTTTACTTGGCTGAGCTTTAGGCACAGAAGTGGCATGCTCCTTGCTTACCAAATCTCTACAATTTGACACTGGCTCCATCACTTCACTTTTATTTATCCTGTTTGTATGTAAAATAAAATTATTTGTAATTTTAGAGAGACATTTATATGTCGTAGTGCAATTTCTACTTGAAGAGGAGAGTACAGATTTTGAAGAAGTCTAGTAAGTATCATGGTGATTATTCTGAAACTTAGAAATTACAGGCCTGTTATTTCAGACCATTTAAGCAAGATATACATCAGAGATAGCACTTGTAAAACATGTAAATTGCTTGATCTTTTCAGCATCATTAATACACAAAATAGAAAAATTTAGATTCATAGGCTCATAATTATTTGTCACTTTCTTTCACAGTTTGAATTTAGTATGTCTGAAACTGAAGATTAAAGAAAAAGACCTTAAGAAAACAGGTATGAAGCATCAACTTCTAGATATCAGTGAACAAATAACACAATAAAACATCTTCCCACAATTTTCACTTGAACAGAAGCTTATTAATTTCTTCATTTGGTTCAACCTTTCAGGCCAGTAATCTAGATTTAGTCCTATTAAGAGTACTTTTTAAAAACCAAATGCTAGTTTGTTTTACAATTAGATCAACATTTTTTACGTACGGAAGATGGGAATTGGGACTTTTCACTCCAGATGTTGTGTTAGTCACAAGCAATGACATGCCTTTCTTAACAATTGTTTTTGTGACAGAGCTTCAGAGCTTTATTTTCTAGCTGCAAAAGCTCATTTTTATTCCTCTTTTCTGATGCTGAAGGTAAGTTTGTTTTCCATCTTTGGAACACTACTTGATTTGAGGATGCTGTAAAGAGAGTCAGTTTCCAGACCTCTTCTGCCTTTGGATGAAGTTAGAAAACCTTCTTCAGTTTCAAATCTCTTTTCACTTTAGCAGTGGAGACAATGAGCAGTTGTCCAATATAAGGTGATAATCCAAAGGAAAGTTAAAAACTATATTCTTTTATATATATATTGTTATGAACACCTAACATAGCCTTTGCTTTGATAAGATGGTTTGTAACATTAAACAAATGTAGGCTACTACTAGTAAGTAGTACTTAAATGGTTTTGTATGTCTTTGAGACACTACAGATCTTTCAACTCAATTATGTTTGAGCAATAGTTATTAAACTGCAATTGATTATGTGTCCCTCATCAAAGCACCTGATTACCACACAGTCTATAATGGATGGAATTACTCTTAGTGATAGATTAGGTCTTTTGAAGCAGGACCAGGTGAGCTATTGGTCAGGCCTCCACATTATCAGACCTAGCTTGGTGAAATGGTCACCAGTTATATCTCAGCTGAATGATTCATTTGATCTGTGTTAGTCAGTAGTCAGATGTTTGCTTAGAAACTGGATGAAGCAGTAAGATCTATTATATCTGTTTATCCTAACCATCTTCTAGATATTACTGCCCACTTAAACCAGTTGAGAGAACAGCCTGAGCATGCTTCAGCACTGTCTCAGTACCCAACTTGCCCTCTTCATTCAAATAGCTAAAAAGGTTCTTTAAAATGTCAGGTGGCTTCATGTTGATTTGGATGAGGAATGCTTGAATGCCTTAATATGGAGTGCTTTTCACCAGGAGAGAAAAGAAATAAGCTGCTACAGTTTGATTCATTTTTTCTGCCTGACCACACTGAATTGCTAAAGAAAAAGATTAGTGACACAGAATGAGCAGTAAATACATATTAGAGCTTCATAGATAATGTATTCAGCACATCAGATGCTTACAAAATGAATTGGTTTTAGTCTCTCACTAGTTGTCTGGGAATCTCTTCCCATTTTGGTTCTCCTGGGAGTGTTTGCAGAGAACAAAAATGTCATATTCCAAAATCTTAAAACTCACCTTAGTTAATTTTCTCCAAGTCTTGGCTGAGGTTTGTTGATAGGATCATTGGAAGGAACCACTCATAGTACCCTGCTCTGAGGATACATCAAACTGAAGTTTTCAAGGCTTTTAGGTTGGAACTTCCTTGTCAAAATTTTCAAGGCACTGGTTAAAATGAGCATCCTCAGTCCAGACTACACCACGTGTGTGCACAAGAAGCCAGCCCTGATCTCTGTCTTGCACATCTGGGAGAGGTCCTCTGGGGATCCAGGGAATCCCTGGAATCTTTGGCTGTCTGGTATTCTCTCATTGTCGTCTTCAAGTGGCATTTTTATTTTGAACATTTGTCCATCAGTCTTATTTGTAGGGATTGGGTGGGGGCTGTTTTGTTTTGGCTTTTTTCTTTAAATGTTTTGCTTCTGGGCTCTATGTCCTGCCTCTAGGGTTGAAAGATAATCTTTACTTTCTCTCCGTCTAAGAAGAAAAGATTTGACAGAGAAGCTGTCTGAAACTTGGGGGAGGGGAATTTCTCTACTTGCTCCTAATTAAAGTACTTCTGTCTACTTTTAATTACTTCATGTGAAAAAATAGGATTTCCAATGTCATCCTTCACACAGTCCTTTTATTTTGTATCTTGTGCTCCCCCATTTCATTCCTGATTGTCTACTTCATATATCCCAGCTATGACTCAAGAAGAGACAATAAACTGGCTTTCCAACAGAACACTTCTTAATACAATGTTTTCACCTCGCTGTTTGCCATGATTGATAAGCAAGTACCAAATTCTAACAGAAACCTCTGCCTTTGGTTGCCCATATTCTTTTGCAGCTGAGGTACAAAAGGAATAGAGATCTTCCACATGAGAAGATCTTCCACAGCTTGTCCACCTTCCTGGAATTAACAAATTTTAGCAATACCTACTGCCATTATTTTTGCAGGAAGTGTTTTTTGACTTGAGGAAAAAAGACACTTCTGTTTCAGAGGAACCTGATCTAGTTAGAGACATCCCTGCTCGCTGCAGGGGGGTTGGACTAGATGACCTGGGAAAGTCCCTTCCAATTCAATGCATTCTATGATTCTATGATTTTCCAGAGTAATCTCTTTTTCAGATGATGAAGTATAACATTTCCTTCTATATTAACTGTTAACCATGGTATTTTGGGGATGGAAGTGGCTGCTGGTAGTCAAACAGCTGTATTGACACAGAGACCCAAAGCTCTTGTTTGCCCAGGAGGATCTGAGCTAAGCAATCCAAAGAATTTAAAGTAATAGTATCTTGTCTTCTTTTTTCTTCT
>VYZX01009691.1:8318-42639 GCA_013401335.1 Brachypteracias leptosomus | reverse complement strand
GCCTGTCAGCCAGTTCCCCACCCACCACACAGACCATTTGTCTAGGTTGTAATGTGTGAGTTTTTTAAGAAGGAGTCTGTAGGGACCATGTCAAACACCTTGGAGAAGTCTAGGTAGACTATGTCTACTGCTCGCCCCACATCAACCAAGAAGGTCATCTTGTCATAGAAGGTGATCAAGTTTGTCAAACACGATTTGCCCCTGGTGAATCCATGTTGGCTTTTCTCAATTATGTGCTTCAGTTTACTTGTCATAGTCCCCAGGAGGATTTGCACCATAACCTTCCCAGGGATTGATGTAAGGCTAATGGGTCTGTAATTACCTGGGTCCTCCTTAATAATAGCACTGTAATTTCCTTTTACTATAATTGTTCCATCAATTAGTGCTTAGGCAAGAGTATGTCCCTGACTCTGTGGATGCTGTTATTTCTGTTTGAGTGGGGGAAAAGAATCTATGTCAGCAGAATCACCTCGAAAACTTTCATGTCTGTGCTTACCTTCCAGAATACCAGTCTGCTTATTTCAAATGCAATGATCCTTCAACTGTTCTCATTTTCTGGAATTAGTTTAGAAGATCTTCTAGTTGAGCAGGTATCTCTTAGGCCTGCAGATTGACAGCTTGGATCAGGTTTTCTAGGCTAAGAATGGAAAGTTACTTGGAGCTGGCTTCAGCTCCTGTGTAGAGATAGCTGGAAAAGGTCAGCTGTTCTCCCTAGACAGGCCACCACTGTTGCCTGTGCTGAGGTGCTGCAGAGTTGGCATAAAAGATGTAGCCAAGTTTTGTTGTGTCTCATCCTATATTGTGGGCATCACCATGTTTGTAAGCTCAGGTAGATGAAGTAGCATTAGGTCACAGAGTCACCTCTGTGGTGATGTTCAGGTGTATGTCTCTGCTATGGAGCTTTAATATGGTTCAGAATTAGTTCTCGTATCTCTTGGTGCTTTCAGTATCTCATCCATCAAAGGGTTTGAAAACCCCTTTGTGTTTTGTCAGTGATGTTTTTATTCCAGGATGTGTTAATCACAACACAGAGAATACCTGATTTCTCTGCTTACTTGACTCTCTGTGAACGAGTCAGAGGTAAGCTTGTTAAATTTCATTTGGCTCTCCAAGTAGCTGCAGCATAAATTTACATGCGTATAAGATGTATTTGATTGATCTATTCATTTAAGGTAGCATAAAACTTGGTTTGCTTAATCAAAAGGATGTATCATCTTCTGAAAGTACTGACTCTGGTCAGCAATTTATTGAACCAGATGTTGATGTGTTTGAAACTATAAACTGGGTACCATCCAGGAGAGAGAAATTGTGTCTGGTGCTGCTGAGGTTTCAGACCAGAATCACAATAGAAACTTCAGTGAAGTGTCCCCAGCATATAGCTAAAATACCAGAAGTGGCTCTAAGGAAAACTAGGCTATTTGGTTTTGTTCTCCTTACAAAGCCAAAAAAAGGGAGTCAAATCCCTCTCTATTGCTCCATTCGATTGCTCTATTTCAATGAAGCACATCCTGTTTCAAAAGCGAGCTTTGGATATACGTAAGTCTCATTTTACATTCTTTATAAGACTTTGAAAGATTACAAGTGTCCTGTCTAATCTTAAACATATAGTTAGGCTTTAAAATTATTTTTTTTCCCCCTGGCATGCCACAGGAAGCACATAACTCCATGGAATCCTATGTCTAAGTGCTTAGTTTAGTGTTTAAACAACAGGCTTTACACCTTCAAAAGTTGCAACATGTAAGAGATCAAGTTTTAGATGATTAAGATAATCACTTTCTATACCTAAATGTGCTCATTTGTTAATTCATGCCAATATATTCTCTGCAACGTAGACAAGCTGCAAAGAAAAGTCTTGTGCTATATATTCAAAGCTGTTTCCAGGACTTGCTGCAGGGAAGATCTCTCTCAGATTAAAACAGTGTTGAAACTCATGAGCCAAAAAAGTAATTTTTGATGTCTGCGTGCCCTCTCTATAGTCTAAAGAGATAAATTCAACCCAGTGCAATTTGCTTTGCAATTTTTCTGAGCAGGAAGTCATGAAGTACTTATGGCATGACTAGATGTAAATTTATCTACAACAAAGAATATTTACTTTTACTCTGTAACTTTGATGAGAAGACCAAAGCATTTGTTCTGCAAACTGATTCCCATGCAACAAAGGATGGAATATATGCCACATGCTTAATTTAATCATGCAAACGATTCTGTTCACTTCAGAGAAAGTAGTTATAGGCTTAATACCATGTGCCTGTTCAGATTTGCTGTTGTTTCAAAGCCTGCGTGTGTAACCTTAGTTCCATTTAAATTGCCCAAATGGTAAGAACACCAGTTCTAACAGTCATCTGTATTAAGTTATTCATAGCACTCAGGCATCTGCTCAGATTGCAGGCTGCAGAACTTCTTAGCTCATACCAAAATAATAACACTAACAATTACAGCCCCATTATTCTTTGACAGAAACCCTTTGAAAATCTTGTCAGCAAGAACTCATTTTATCTCAGCAAAAGCACAATGTACAGGCCCCCTGCTCTTAACCCTGGGATGCTTTAAGAAGAATCTGGTCTGGCTGGTTGCAGTGCTACTGACAAGTGAAAGCTTTCTTGTGCTTCTTAATGCCTTTAAAAGCAGCACAAACAATATTTGTCACTAGAGTATGAGCCCTTTCCAACTGATCATTGCCACTGTATCTCTTTAGACTTCTAGTATTTGTCTAATAGAGAATGCAAGATCATATCTATGTAAATCCAGAGTTCTGTTTGAAGTTGGACACCCAAAATTGAAATAGAGAGGGCTTAAAATATCTTTCAAAGCATGGTCTGGGCTCATCCAGGCTTCAGTTATAAAACAGGAACACACTTAGGGGAAAACTCGAAGCCCTGCAGCACTTGCCAACAATGCCGGGGCATCACCTTAGTTATCAACAGACAGAGGAAAGAGCAGCAGTCTATAGAGTGATAAAAGACCTCCTTTTCTAAAGCTGGATATTCTGTCCCAGCACAGTATCAGCTGGGCCTGATTTTCCTTTCTTTGCTATATCCTTAGTAACCATTGTCTTGAGTGATTCATGTAAGAATAGACTAGATGAGTGAGTGGACTGTAGAGTTCACTTTTCTCACCATCAGAGGAGGAAAATGCAGACATATTCACTGCCACGAGCACCAATTTCCTGCACTCTTAAGTTACACTCCAGGTGAAAAGTAGCTGATATAGCTTGGAACATACTCATTAGTACCGATATGACCTGAACATTTCAGTGCCTTATTTGCCCCAAAGATTCTTTGGTTGCAAACTGTCTTTTCATTTCCTTCTCATTTCTACTTTTAACTTGATCTGTCTTTGCTCTTGTACTTCTGTTACTGCCCTGCAGGCCCCTTCAGGGTCTTTCGGCAAATCCTAAAGCACCTCTAGCTCTTACTTCCTTAGATGGCTCCATAGAATTGAGTCCAAGACTTCAGGAGACAGCAGCTGCTCCAGCATGGGAACTATAATGTACTCTAGGCTCAATGCTTTTATTTCTGATGAGTCTTCAGTACTCTTCTTTCCCCTCTTGTGCAAGCCAGTGCATGCCAGAATACATGCCTTTGATGTCAGCCAGAGCCTGTTTGGATACTGAAGAGCTACAATGGCAGTGATGAGTTGGAAAAAGTTTTGATCATGGTCAGGTCAATTAAGACTTATTTGTACACTTGGGTGCTGACACCTAGATGGCCAAATATTGTTTGTGCTGCTTTTAAAGGCATTAAGAAGCATAAGAAAGCTTTCACTCATCAATAACACTGCAACTGGCCAAGACCAGATTCTTCTTAAAGCATCCCAGGGTATAAGGGGACTTGTACATTGTGTTTTTGTTGAGATAAAATGAGTTCTTGCTGACAAGATTTTCAAAGGGTTTCTGTCAAAGAATAATGGGGCTGTAATTGTTAGTGTTATTATTTTGGTATGAGCTGAGAAGTTCTGCAGCCTGAAATTGAGCAGATGCCCAAATGCAACATATGAAAAAGGTGCCATTAGACATTCATAAGATTCATGTGGTATTGAACGATGTAACATTATGCAGCAATTAAATATTTGAAAAATTATTTTCATGGAAAAATGTTGATTGTCTGATGTTTGTCTGTACATGCAGCAAAACCAGATGGTGTTATAAATTGAAAAATAAATTTAACATCAATTGTATGAGGTGAGAGTAATTCTTCTAAGGCAAAATGCTAATAGAGGAAAAAAATAGCCATTTCATATAGGCTCTGATCCACAGATGTTCAAATGGCTATTTAAATATCATCTGATAATCTTTACTGGGTGAAAAAATGCAGAAATTATTCTCATAGCTTCTGGAGAATTTTTACAGGGACTTTGTCTTCATATTTCTTGAGTTTTATAGATGTCTTTTCCCCATGCCCTTCTAAAATTACTTTCTAGGCAGATGAAATTAAATATATTTGGCCTTGGTAACTAGAAAGACATATATCTATGTAAGTTGGCCTGGTTTGAAGGTATCTGTTTTGGTCCCCTCCTAGCACATGCCTTAATTCAATCATGCACTTTTTATACTTTATTTTTTCATTCAATACATGATCAAAACATGACAACAGATTTCTAGATGTCAGTGAGATCTCAACCAGGAAATTCTCATTATTCTGAGCCTTCTTCCTACAGGGACATGAACTGACTTCTGTAGTGTTACCAACAATTAATAATTTGAATTGGGAAAGAAACAATTGCTGATGAGCTCTTCTTTCCCAGAAAGGTAAAACTGAAATCAGTTGGAGAAAAAAAAAAAGAAGTACTTGGACCATAATAACTTGCTGTTTTCTACATTCTTAACATGATAAATATAAATTCCACTAGTCATGATTTCCCTTCCCCAAATACTCTTTTGGAATGTGAAAAGACAAACTCCACCTCTAATTCTCAAGAAAGATGTAACTGGCATGCTGGGATTTTTGAAAGTCATAATTCATCTTTCTTCTTCAGGATGATTTTCCTTACAAGTTCTGTAACATGAGGTCTTATTTCTTCAACAGACACAGTAGAGTCCCAGGCCTTTACTACTTTCCCATTAGGGTCCACCAGGTATTTCCAGAAGTTCCAAGTTGGTTCTTCTCCTGTCGAATCTAAAGTCAAAAAAAAAAAAAGTGGGAACAACTCACATTAGCCAATTCCTGACATTTGTTCATGTCAGTTTGATGATTACACTCTCAGAGGAAGAAGGAATGTAAAATTAAGAGGGAGTTCAGACTGAATAATAAGATTAATTTTCTGACAGACAAGGACCTTTAATTAGACAGTAGCCCCTGGAGACTCGTGGAAACGGTCAAGCTTGAGACAGACAGACAGGGGAAAGCTCTATAATCCATTTAAAGTGAGTGTGCATGTGTGTATGTGTCTGCGCTATGTAGATAAATCCAAAACAGTTGAACATTGATAGAAAAGTGGAATTTGGCATAACAATATAGCTGCACCAGGACTCATTATTTGCTTGCCTGTCTGGAATTTTTCCTCCAAAAGCACCTAGTATCATGTTCTTCAGAAGAACGTTTCAATAAATGCTACATGAAGAAATAACAAAGTAAATTGTTCCAGGAGGTTTCCTCCTAATTCTCAACTAGTAGTTTTTCCCTCCATGACCACAGACTCATTTTACATGAGTTCCGTTTTTATCCTCTACTATTCTGCTAAATGACTCTCAAAATTTTCAGGATTTTCAGTCAGCCCAAGAGCTCATCCCACTAATAGCACAAGTACAGACACTACAGGCAAATTAGCATCTGTTTCCATTGATTATATGTTGGGCAAAATCTCATAAGCAATCAGAAGAATGTCATCGAGACACAGCCAGACCTAGACTGTTGACTCTCTTGCCATTATAGCACCTCCAGCAGCCTCCCTTTGTGTGTGGGCCAACAGGGAGACACAAGTTTGGCCAGTTTCATGTGACATGTCTGCAGTAACAACCCTGCTGGGCAAAACAGGTATGGAAGGATTTATTCAGGAAGTTAGGCTAGCAGGAAGATCCATTACAGACACCTGGAGAGAGGTATGCTTGAGGCTGTCAAAAATAATACTATCAACACTCCTTTAAATGCAGTAGTATGTGAGAGAATGCTGTGGTGCTGGAGAGAAGCAGCAGCCCGATGGTCCTTGCAGAATGCGGCTCAGGTGATAGATACTATGACATATTGGGCTTTGTTATATATCACTGCTGGAAGACATTTCCTTCACATTGACAGTTTAGCATTTAAAGGGTATTTAGAGCATTCATTCAGTGCAATAAAAGTAGTACCTTGACAGAGAATATCCTGCTTTGCAGTCTATTTTGTCAGCTGTCTGCTAAGAACCAGCAAAACCTCTTCAGGTGTCAGTGCTAGTGCTGGCTGTAATGTGGATCAGAACTGGAGGAACAGTACAGTGAGGCTATTTAATGCTTGGCAAGGAATGGAGAAAGGAGCATTCAAGGACATCTCTTAGTGCCTGGTTTCACTTTTTGATTGTTGAAGAAAATTATGTAGGTGCTTTACTTCCACTTATCCTACAGCTCTTGAGATGAATCTTACAAGTCTAACCTGCAGCAGTTGTTTCACAGGAGGAGCACTTACGAGACCGCAAAGTGGAAAAAGGCAGATCAGGTGTTGTATGCATCCAGGAGAATTTCAAGACCTGTCTTCCATGTAGAGGTTTTAGCTTTTACAGAGCATCTGTTATTGTAGTGTCTTCATCCCTGGAGGTTAGACAAAGCTGTCAGGGGTGACATAGAGAGAAATCCTGCCTTGTGCAGGAGGATGGACTACATGACTTCTGACCTCTCTGAGCCTGACAATCCTGCATTGGCATCTTTTTCCTGTTGGATGGTATTTTGTGTCAGAGGAATTCTACACTGGGGAAAAACCCTTCAATGTTGCAGATTACTCACCAATTAAGTACTTGAAGGCAGGAATTGCAGCAGCTCCGCTGACTGCAATCTTGCTGAACATAGGGAAGGAGGCACCGTACGTCTTTCGCGCAAAACTCTCGATTTCTTTATTGGTGTCTGGTTCTTGCTGCCCAAACTGGTTGCATGGGAATGCCAGCACATTGAAATGGTAGGGGCCGAGGTCTCTCTGTAGCTGCTGTAAGGCCTTGTAGTGGCTGTCTGTGTACCCACACTCACTCGCAACATTGACCACTAGAGACACCTGAAGAACAAGAGAGATTAAAAAAGGTGCTGCACGTGACAGTTTTCCAACGGGTAGGCTGGGATGCAGAATATTTTCAAAAAACAAGAATGTCTAGAGAACTGTGACTGAACACTGATGTTTGAAACTACATCGAGTTATGTTCACAATAGATTTAATACTTTTTTTCTCTATTTCCATTTGGGAACCATGAAGATAATCAATAAACTGCTAAGCAATCTGAATTCTCAGTTTACAGAGAATCTATGTTCCTCTGTTCTGCCTTTTGGATAGTTTCTAAGCATATGTAAGAAATTACCATCCAGCCAAGGTGTGGGCAAATTCATTTATTTTTGGTAGTTCATTTATCTCTAGTGAAGCATCTGTTCTGCAGCATCTCTCCTGGTACAAAATTTACAAGAACTGGCTGATCTATTTATCATTGCTAGTGTAGATGTCTTGATCTGGAAGTTAACAGAAGCAATGACAGAATGTTGGGCTAGTCTGTGCAGTATGGACTGTAAAATTTCCCACTGTGTCTACAGTAAGTCTGCTTAGTTGTGATAAAATTACAATGGATTTACTGCCTCAATTAGAGATTCCTAGAAGTGAAGACTGCACCCACTACACTTTGAAGAGTTATTCCTGCAGCTGATCATCTTTGACCTTGTGTGCTTTGTGCCATCTGGACATTGCCACCAGGCATCTACCTGCCTGTGCAGATCCAGCAGAGAGGAAGATGCCAAACACAGATGAACCCTACAGGAAAGCAGAGGCATGCATAAGGGAATACATGGTGGAACAGATTCCACCAAGAGTTTGTTGGGGAAATTAAGTGATCTGACCCTGAGCTGACACATATTACACAGTTTCTCAAGGCCACAAAGAGCTTCCCATTGTTTTTTTGAGATACAATATCCTTAAATAACTTCTAGAATTTATTTTTAGACTTACAGTTTTTATTATTCTTATGAATTCTTTGAGTTACCACTCATCCTACATAAATTGAGGAAACATTCTAATGTTTCCTTCAGACTGGATTGAAGCTGAATGTCATAGATCCTTTAGATACAATATGATTTTATTGAAAAACACTTCATAGTGATGTTTCTTTTACATCTAACTACATCCCATTCCTTTTTTCCAGACCATTTTGTAAGGTAAGATAAATTAAGCAATGTTTAGATTGCAAAATAAATATATACTAAAAATTTTTCTACCAACCTAGATTAAAATCAGACAAAGTGCAGAAAAAGAACTATGATGTAGGAACCAAAATTCTGCCTAGTTTACACTGAATCCGGTGGGTTTCTACAGGTTATAAATCAGTGCAGAAGCTGGTCCTTCATCCTCAAATAACAGGAAGAGTTTTGATTGAAAGTAGCCAACACATTCCCTAGTGCCAGTACAACAACAGTAGCTATTCATACTGGATCTTTCTGCAAGGGTTTGGAAGTTTCATGGCAGCTGGCATGTTGGTTTCATCACTGCCAGTGGAAGAGAGGCAGCAGTTGAAGGGCCCAGTGCCAAGGGGAAAGCCTGAAGCTTGGACACATTAACTGACCTGATCAAATTACCCAGCAAGTAGCTGCAGGGCAAGAAAAGGAAGTGAAAAAATCCTGACTCCAGGTCTCATACTCTTGTGTCTCTGACCACTGGCTTTGCTCAATTTAAACTTTGGATTCTAATGTCACTCTTCTTCCATATTCCTGTGTTTTTACACAAAATAATGAAAGTATATAGGAAATATGATTAGAGAGCATCAAATATATTCTAATGTAGGAAAAATAAATGACTACATGTGTATAATGTTTTTAAGGCCAGAAAACAAACTGGCATATAAAAGCCCATAATCTGGGTAAGATATGGGATAATAAGATGCAATCCTTATAAGGGGTAGGAACGAGTAAGAAAAAGCTTAAGGGGATGTTGGTGTTTACCATTTCTAACATTAAACATCAACACTTACTTTATGTATTTTGTACCTGCTAGAGGTATATGACTATATTTAAAGTGGTTTTGGCTTTCCCTGGCAGACAGGTAATCTCATAAAACAGAACTTGATGTAATCTTCTTTGAGGTGTCGTGTGCCAACAGGACACAATCTGAGCAATCCCTGTACACCTGCATGGGAAATACAGTCCGGGGGCCATCTAGCTAACTTCCGAAACATCACATTCACACTGACTACAAGTTCTACCAGAAATTCTAAATTCAGTCTCCTAAAACATCCAAAGACACAGTGTATAATTAGATTTTTTTTTTTTCAGAGAAGGATAATAATTTTATAATGCATTTCTGTTGCAGTCTGTCAGCATTTCAAATAGAACTTATACACTGGAAATAAAAAATAACTATTGACAGGTCTGTTCTTTTTAACTAATCTGTATTTATGAAGTATAGTGACAACTGTGGTTTAGCATGACTGAAGTAAAGATTAATTGTAACACCAAGAGCTGAAGTCACAAGGAGTTCTTTCACATGAAATTCTGGAGGATTTTTAACATATAGTTTGACTCAGCATTCTCATGATGCAGAAATGTTCATATACTTTACTGTAATCAGACCTATTGATACTTTAGCCCAAATACACTGGTACTCTTAAGAATTTATTGTTGGGAGGTTTGAGAGAAATAGAACTGTAGGTATTATGTTCATATTATAACAGATATGAAAGATGACTTGCCAATGAAAACAACTAAGCTGTTGTAAGTTTTACCTGACCTTGAAGTTAGGAGGGCTCGAAAGAATTCACTCAAAAAGAAACAAAAATTTTAATTTTAATTCATTTATTTAAATTTAAATTATTTAATTAATTTAAGCTGTTTAAAACCAGTGATTATTCAGCATGGTGGTGAAAGGCATGAGAGCTCACACTGCAAATGGTGCCGACTTCCAAACACACTCCCCCAAAATAGGAGGAAACTACCCGCAGCAGTTCTTAAAATGGCAGACACATCCTTTTTCTCTTTTTTCCTTAGAAAAATGCATTCTATTACTGAACTCCATAATTTAATAGTGCAAACCTCCTAAAAATATGACTAACACATCATAAAAAAAATTCAGGATTTATTAATATTTTATAAGACTTAAAATTCTTTACCGAGTTACCTTTCAATTGCCTGGTACTGTAAGTGATTAAATATGGGGATCTTTTTTTTTTTTGTGCATGTGTATTTTATTTTTAATAATTAACAGTTACTCTTTTTGTTCTCCTGAAGAGGTTGTACTCTGGCTTCTTACAACTATTAATGATTTAAATTAAGTTCAATATGCCTCTTGAGTGACTTTAGGCTCTGAGAGTGCAAGTCAAGTACACCACCTAGTGTGCAGTGCAAACAATTCATCCCAGACCTTACAAAAATGATTTAAGATGAATTCTTTATTAGCCTTTGTCTGACTTCTGAATACTAACCTTCCCTTTGCTTAGAAAACCCATGCATTCTAGTAGTGAACTCATTTACTGAACACTGCAAAAATAGCTCTTGGTTTGCTTAATGTTTACACCAGTGTTACCTCCTTGAGGAAAACATCCCTGGGGAGATGTACGAATCTGCTGTCAGCTACAAGTAACCCTTTGTGGATCTTTTAGCAGAGGCAGTAGATATTTAGGTTTTTAGACCTGGAAATTCTTAACTGGCTCCATGTGACTGATGGAAGAACCAGCCCCATGTGTCAGCTTACACCGATTCACAGAGGTGGTACCTTCCTGGAGAAAAATAGCAATATTCTGCACAGTAATTGCAGCTGTACTCTGTGTTTATGCACATTCAGCAATACTGCACGGCCGGATTGCAGAGAGCTGTTACACAAAGCACCTATAGCATTACTTTCAATAGTAAAATAATACTTTACCTTGTTATAGTACCTAACACTGCTACATTATTATAGTACCTGTGGCCAGCAGGACTAGGGAAATGATGGTCCTCCTGTACTCGGCACCAGTCATGCCACACCTCAAATACTGGGCTTAGTTTTGGGCTCCTCACTACAAGAAGGACATTGAGACGCTGGAGCAGGTCCAAAGAAGGGCAACAGGACAGGATGAGGGGTAATGGTTTTAAACCAGAAAAGGGTAGATTTAGACTGGATATTAGAAAAAAGTTCAATATGAGGGTGGTTGATCACTGGAACAGGTTGCCCAAGAAAGGTGGTGGAGGCCCTATCCGTGGAGACATTCAAGGTCAGGTTTGATGGGGCCCTGAGCAACCTGAACTAGTTAGAGATGCCCCTGCTTATTGTAGGGGGGTTGGACTAGATGACCTTTTGCAGGTCCCTTCCAACCCAAACCATTCTATGATTCTAACAAAGCTAGTGAAGGGTCTAGAGAACAAGTCTTCTGAGGAGCAGCTGAGGCAACTGGGTTTGTTTGTCCTGGAGAAAAGGTGACTCAGGAGAGACCTTCTTGCTCTCTACAACAATACGAAAGGAGGTTGCAGTGAGGTGGGGGTCAGTCTGCTCTCCCAAGTAACAAGTGATAAGACAAGAGGAAATAGCCTCAAGTTGTGCCAGGGGAGGTTTAGATCAGATATTGGGAAAAATTTCTTCCCCAAAAGGATAGTCAAGCCCTGTCCCAGGCTGCCCTGGGCAGTGGTGGAGTCCCCAACCCTGGAGGTATTTAAAAGTCGTGCAGATGTGGTGCTGAGGGACATGGTTTAGTGATGCCCTGGCAGTGCTGGGTTGATGGTTGGACTCGATGATCTTGAAGGTTTCTTCCAACCAGAACAATTCTATGATTTTATGATTCCACCTTTGGTTCACTGCTTAATTGCACCTCAGCACGCTGTACTTCGCTGTGCAGTAGGTAGGCAGGCAGGGACTGTTCTATCTAGACAGGTATAAACACAGCAGGCAACAGCTGGTGTTTGAGTGTTCTGGCTTCCACTCTTACTATTTTTGGTAAGAATACTGTTTCTTACACTGTACCTGATAAAGAGCATAAAATACAAGCTTTCTTGAATTAGGTAGGTAAGATTGGATAGAAAACTAATCTTATTTGGATCTTGTTGATTTTTTTCCAGCCATGCATCACTGCCCTTTATTTTTACTGTAGATGGGTCAACATCAGTATGGTAGCCTGGAAAAATCATAGGATGGCCTTCTTGTGCAACACAGTAAAAGAGACAGATTTTCCAGCTGTTTCACTTGTGATACTCTTTTTTTCCATCATATTAGTCCCCACCTTTCTCTGCTTTCAGGTTGATGTAATATGATACCTGATTTTGTGGCATGTATGTCAAGCTTTTAGCATTCTGGCAATACGATTTCTTATGCTCCCGTAAAAAGGGAGTATTCCCTCACGTATTTTTGGTATTTTTATTCAAGTGTTATTTAATATAGATTATGTCTGTGCACATTTATATCAGAAAAAAAAATCTGGTCCCTATTTGCTTAATTTTTATTATTTCAGAATTGTTGGTACATGTCTTATTTACTATATAGTAGACGGTACTTGCTATTTGTATTAAGATGCACTTGAATTAAAATTGAATTAATATCAATAAGCCTTATTTTTTTCTTACTAAGAAAAATCGTTTCAGTGGTCTATATATACAACAACTTATATTAATGAGTCATTGAAGAAAGATTCTACAAGTCATGAATTGCAACGATGGTCTATACTTAGCATGGCTCTTCTGGTTTTAGAATTAGCAGATTTTTTTTTTTTTATATGGTCTTGACACTTTTGGATTTTTTCAGTTCCAAATTAGTTTGCTGACTACCAATTAAGTAGTTATTTTACTAAATTGGTTGAGTGGCTGAATTGAAGAAAATGTCTTCCCTACATCTGCCGGAAAGCTTGAGGTTGTTAAAAGCTGGTTTAGCAATTAGCAGACTATTGTTCCAGGGGCTAACAAGTGACTCACTCTATTTAAAACACCAGCAGCACATATGTAGTACTTATGTATTATTTGCATTTTTTTAATAGCTTTAAAATATTATGATAAACCTATATTTTAGCATTACTTACCTAACCGCAGATTTGAGCAGGTTTATTTTAACAAATAAATGGGAGTCTTAATTAACCTTTGTCTACCTTGATACTGAGTTCTGACAACGTAATGACAAAAAGGGATGTTTTATTGCTGCCATTTTCCTTAAAATTGTGTGCATGCATCACCAAACAGCAGCTAGCCTGAACATTAGTAGGCTCTCTGAATGC
Organism: Brachypteracias leptosomus; assembly: GCA_013401335.1. Classification (NCBI taxonomy): domain Eukaryota; kingdom Metazoa; phylum Chordata; class Aves; order Coraciiformes; family Brachypteraciidae; genus Brachypteracias; species Brachypteracias leptosomus. The sequence continues at coordinate 29,325 of VYZX01009691.1, read as the reverse complement.
AATTCTCTGAATTCTTTTTGTTCCATACAGAAGCTGGTCATCACTTTCTTGGAATAAACCATTCTGTATGACCTAGGAGAGATCACGGATGGTGTCACCTTTTCCAAGGTACAGCTCTAGAGCTCTCCCTTACAAAACCAGTCACGCCTTGAGGGTGGCCTGGTATTGGAGCACCACTGGAGACAGACACACAGCCCTAACCTGGTGTGTTCATCACATTCCGGATCAGGCTCTGCAGCTTGTTCCAGAGGGGATGAACACCCTCATCTCTCTGCAGGGTGGCTGTAAGGAATTCCTCTGAGTTCCCTCTTTGTGCCTTTCCACGTGGATTCTGGCCCTGAGGTAGAAAAAGCTACAAGTGGTATTTGCTTATTCAGACAGATTGGAAGATGACCTGCAGACAAAACATGCCCCAGTAACAGGATTTATTGACAAAGCTTTTGGAAGGAACTCCTAAAAGAAAGAAAATATTGCTTAATATTAAATAGGTTCCATGTTTTTTCCAATATAGATATCTGAGTGTGTATTGGACCAGTTCTGCTCTACCTGAATTGTGAATGGAGAGAGAGGAGGACTTTGACCAGATAAGATTCAGACCTCTAATTTGGTCCAAATTTACCAACATCCCTTTCTATGAGATCAGGAAATGTACATCTTCTTCTGTGGGCTTTCCTGGCCTTCCTGCCAATGTTTTAGTGACCTGCTGCTGTGGATACTGAGCTCAAACAGAGCAGTGAAGTGCGTGAGGAGGGGAAAAGGAAGGTGGAAACACAAAGCTGGAGGCTAAGGCTGAGAGTGAGAGTGGTGCCTGCCTTTTTGGGCAGCAGCTCAGCTGTTGGACTACCTGGCTGTGTCGAGAAGACGTGTCACTTGAGTGCTAAGGGTGGCAGTTCTGGGCTTTGTGTTTTTTCTGTAATTTGCAAACGTGGCTCTGAGAACTTATAGTATTATGCCCTCCCCCCGTGTGCTAAATTCCCTTTTCACTCTTCCACTGGTACTGACCATCTTTCCTAGATGGTCAAACCACTGAAAATAAAATAAGATAAAATAAAATCAGGTTACATTCAAGGAAACTGTTATTAAAATGGGAAAGCTCTGCCTAGAACTCCTTAATGTAACATGTAAATAAAATCTAAAAGACATAAAAAGATATGTCGACATGTCCTTCTTCATGTTGCTGTGTGAAACAACAAAGCAACAAGGGGATAGCATGATGTTGCTATAATTTCACCATACACTAATTTTAAAATAACTTTGTCATCTCTTGCTTTTTTACTAATGATGGTGAAATCTGTCAACTCCACTAGCCACAGACTAAACCCCATCTTTTTTATTTTTTTTTAATGTAGAACATTAAAAAGAAATGGGATTTAGGCAAAAAAATAATTTAACCAGAAGTCATGCAGTTAGAAGACAGAAATAAGCCGCAAAAATAAGTTACACATAGACAGAAACGTCCCATTGATAAGGCACAAGCGGTGCAGTTCCTCCAGCCGCCGGGCGGGCATTCATTCCCTGCTGCCACGTCTGCAGGGAGCGCGGACACAGCCGGGGGTTAGAATGCTTTATTTAAATGCACAGAGGTACCACGGTGCATGCGGACCCCCCTCCAGAGCTGTTAAAGAGCCGAACCCCCCTCTCGCTGCTCCAGCCGCGGTTGGCTCCGCAGACGCGGGTTAGTGACCCCGGGGGAGCCCGGCCCCAGCACTTACCGAGCCCCTGTACTTCTCCAGGGAGACTAGCTTGCCCCTGATGTTTACAACTTTGAAAGTGTAAAAATCGGGCTCTTTCTGCCTCGTGGCAGAGAAGGCAAAGAGCAGGAGGGCCGCGATGGCGAGGAGCATGGCCAGCGGGACGAGCAGCAGCCTGGGGGCAGCAGGGGAAGGCGGGCGCTCCACACTGCCCTCCGGGTCTCGCATGCTGCGCGGCCGCGGCGCGGCGGGACGGGGCAGAGCTGCCGCAAAGAAAGGGCTGCTGCAAACGCGCCTTTTGCAACAGTCCGGCCGCCGCCAGGGAGCCGTGGCCGGAGCGGCGCTCGGGAGGGGGTGTTGGTGGAGGGCTCGGGTGCTCCGAAAGGGAGCTGTGGGGGCTCCTGCTCTGGAGGCTTTCAAAACCCGCCTGGCTGGATGCCTTCCTCTGTGGCCCGGCCAAGGTCAACCTGCTCTGGCAGGGGGGTTGGACAAGATGATGTCCAGAGGTCCATCCAACCCCTAGCATGGTGTAATTCTGTGATTTCATGGTGTGATTGCATTTCAAAGCCATTTATGGGAACAAGATGAACAAAAGTGCTACTTGGCTCAAGCATAGTCATACTCTGTGTGACACCAGTCAGAGATCTGCTGTAACTATGCCCTAGGAAAATAAGGGAAAGGTTTATTGTGATTTTTGATGGTTTTCAGGTGCCTTTTTTTTTTTTTTTTTAATATACTAACTATAGCATCTAGTAACTATGGTGTAATGTCAAAGGATACCAGTGGCTTGGTTGCTAGTGGTTACTGATGCAAGTGCTCTGAACAAGAGTCACCACATACAGTGAGCAAAAACAGAACTACAAAGGTGCCATGGACAATGAGCACCATTAGCCTGGCCTTCAGGAAATTCCTCTCCATGTCCACCTAGCTGGCCAGAAGTGAGTGGCCAGACAACTGGTCTTCACAGTGCCATCTGGGAGAAATCACCTTACCAAAGGATTTTTAAGGAAGAAAGAGGCATTAAGCATCTCTGGTGAAAAGGACCTGGGAGTCCTGATGGACAGCAGGCTAACCATGAGCCAACAATGTGCCCTTGTGGCCAAGAAGGCCAATGGCATCCTGGGATGTATTAAGAAGGGTGTGGCGAGAAGGTAAAGGGAAGTTCTCCTCCCCCTCTACCCTGCTTTGGTGAGGCCTCATCTTGAGTATTTTGTCTAGTTCTGGGTCCCCCAGTTCAAGAGGGACAGGGGACTACTAGAAAGAGTCCAGTGCAGCGTCACTAAGATGATTAAGGGATTGGAGCACCTACCATACCAGGAAAGGCTGAAGGAGCTGGATCTGCTTATCTGGGAGAAGAGGAGGCTGAGGAGGAATCTGATCAATGCTTATAAATATCTTAAAGGGTGTCAAGAGGATGGGGCCAGACTCTACTCAGTGGTGTCCAGTGACAGGACAAGGAGCAATGGCCATAAACCGGTAAACAGAAGGTTCAACCTAAACATAAAGAAACACTTCTCTACTGTGAGGGTACCAGAGCACTGGAATAGGCTGCCCAGAGAGGCTGTGGAATCTCTTGTCTCTGGAGACACTTAAACCCCATCTGGATGTGTTCCTGTGTGGTCTGCTCTAGGATCCTGCTCTAGCAGGGGGGGTGGACTAGATGATCTTCAGAGGTCCCTTCCAACCCCTACCACTCTGTGACTCTGTGATCAGGAACTGAATTTGGTACCAAAGCTTTCAGATACACAGAGCCAAACCACTGCTTCAGTGCACTGACACCATTCTTGGGTTGTCTGCAAGAAAAAACAGCCATTTGTGTACAATCTGCTACTACATCTGCTGGAAGAAAAGGATTTGTATATATAAAGTAACAACAATAGAAAGCATTTGATGGTCATTGATTTCTTCTTGGACCAAGAAACTGGTCCTCCATGCCTATGACTCTGATGATTCTTGGCAAAGAAAAGCAAAATGTAATGATTTACAGGAAATGATAAAGTAGCACATCCAAGGCATATTGAAAATCTATCTTTTGAAGAGCAAATTACATTTTGTAATCTCACTTTTTTTAAAACTAATTTTTAGTAGATCTTTGACATCTTGATTAAATTTGGTTAGGTAATTTAAGCATAAGTGGCATTACTGTAAGTGAAGAAGCCATGTATAACTAGTTGAAAAATTTAATTACAGTTTTTAAACATTTCAGATTTTTCATGTTTTTATGTATTCCAGCTTAAGTAGATATCCAGCATCCAGAACCAATGCAATACGCTGCAAAAATATATAGATAGAAAATCTTCTACCATGCTTTCTATGGGGAAGACAGGCCGTGCTAAGAATCTGAAGTCCTCATCCTCACAGGTAAGTGCTATCTATCTTTCTGTATAGTTTCCTGGCTGTAGTATTGACCAAGAACCTTTCCTTTATATGACATTCAAGTATGATTTCCTCACCTTATAAATTATCTAAGAAGCTTTAGAGTTTCTTCAGACACAGCTGGAGACAGAGAATAGGGCTTTAATATAGCATATACATTTAAATGAATTGTAGAAACCTAATAAATGCTAAAAATAAGTAAAAGAAAATAATTTAACAATAAAAATAATTCAACATAGGATTTTTTTTTGGCCAGATAACTTAAAAGAAATACACAATATGTTTCACATTTTTTTGTGACATAATGTTATAGTAGTTTGGGTATGGGACAAAAGATGAGGCATCATACTGCAACACGAGATAAGCAAGGTTTTCCTCTGAAAAGGGACTTTATAACATCTGCTTCCTACAGCTTTATGATTATTGTCTCTGATTTCTAGATAAAATGTAGTGGTTTTCGGAATTATGTTTTCTCCTACAAACTCAGCCCAGAATCTGAAAGTTCTTGATCACTGGTACTGAATTAGGGATTCTTTAAATAATGGCCAACTGGTAGTAGAATTCATCTTCCTCTTTTACTGCCACGTTTCTATATTGCTCCCTGCAATAAAACATTCTATAACATCAGCAAAGAAGGAAGAATTGTTTCTGAGTACACAGAGAGACTATGTCAAAGACTGTTGGCTTGATAACGATTCAAGTTTCCAGAGCCAAACTGCACCAACATTTCATATTAAAGTCTATGCAACTATTTGAACTAAATATGATATATTCTAATACATTTCAGCTTGCACAAAAAATGCCAGTCAGGTTTGCAAACAGGCGTGTGTTTGCTCCCATGTTGATCTAGGACTGTACCCAGTAGTAACAAGTATAATTTAGTTACTTTTGCAATTTACTCTTTGGCCTCCTAAACCGACTAAAAATCTTTGTCAAATAGGACTAGGCTGAAGCCGCCACCCAGCTAACCCCAGCTGTCCCCAGACAGCATCACAGCAGCGCCACTTCTGTCCCTGCTGAGCTGGATTGGATCAGCCCATGTTCCTCAAGGTGAAAGCTCTGCACCACATCCCAGTAGCAAATACCCTGAGCTACCCACTTCATAAAATGCGAGCTTCAAGCCAACCACAAAAAAGCAGATTAGCTCTAAGGATTACACTGACTTCACAGCATATTCACAAATACATCTTGCCAGTATTCATAGAATCCAGTATTACAGATTTTGCAGCTTTTGTTTACATACATAGACAGAGGTAGTGTTTCCAGCACTACTATTTACATTATTTTTAATACTTTCCTTTGAACTCCTTTTGTAGTTCAACATTCATCTTTTGTGCGCCTTGTTTTTCTAGAAAGGCCTCCTTAGCCTGGGCTAGGAGGTGCCAATAACAGGACATTTCAGTGCCAAGTAGGAGTAGTACTCTCCTGGATCACAGATTCTGCCTTATTCAAGCATTTGCCAATTCCTTTAGGTCACCCCCCAGCATTGCCAAGAGCCAGGCCAGCCCGCTCCGCTCCCCCGAGACCTGCGAGGCTGCCAGTAGACACGCTGGCCAGGACGCTGTCCCTAGCTCGGCCAAGGCCAGCTCCATAGCCAAGGTCAGGGAGCCAGAAGCCATTTCCCCCAGGCGTTAACCCTGTTTACCACAGGCTGCTTTATGTGGAGCGCACCCGCCCTTCTCCACCAAACGGCGTCAGGAGCAGGGCGGGGGGAGCCCTGAGGAAGGGGGGGAACAAGGCCCAGGCCGCGGTGTGGGGCAGGCCCGCCTGGCGGGCCCTAACCCGCTTCATAGGGGCTGGTGTGCGTGGGGAAGAGGCCTGGGATGAAAAACAAGGGAAAAATAGGAAAAAATTAAGGTGGCCGTGTGAGGGATGGATTAAAGAGAAAACCCGGGCTGCTTATGCCCGCATCCCCATTTCCTGCTGTAGCACCGGGGGAGGGAGGCCTGAACACCGGGGGAGGTGGGAAGGGGAGCACCCCCGCAGCGGAGGGGGGCTCTGGGGCACAGAGGGGGCTCCTCCGGCGGCCGGGGCCGGTGCGGGCAGGGCCGGGCCGGCCATAGCCGTGTGTCTGTCTGCCCGCCCGCCCTCCGGGCTCTCCCGCCCGCCCTCGCCCCACAATGCATCGCGCGGCGCGGCTGACATGGCGGCCGGGCCGGACTGAGCCGCTGGCGTCGGGGCCTCCAGCAGCTGGAGCCGGGCATGGCGGGGGCGCAGCCCCGGCACCCCTAGCGCCGCAGCCAGGTACCGGGCTCCAGGGGCCGGGGGGGCTCCGCCCAGCTGCCTGGGCCTCCCCTGAGAGGCGGGGGTGGCTGGGTGCGCTCTGCTCTCTTCCCCCCAGNCCCCGCCTCAGCCCCAGCTCTACCCTGCCCCGGGCCTCCTGTCCGCGGCCGGCCCAGGCGGTTCTGCTCGTCTTCCAGACCCCGCGCCCAGGCAGGGTGGAGGCGCCGGAGCTGCCCCGTAAACCCGGCCGGGGGCGGCGGAGGTGGCCCGAGGGGCGGTGGGAGGGCGGCCCCAATGTTAGCGGGGAGCCGGGGCCGGCCCCATGGCCGCATCCAGGCGGGCGGGCTGACAGTGCCCGGCTGCGCGCCCGCCGGCTCTGCCAGGCTGGAGCTGGTGCCTGCAGCTTGTTGTTCTCACGCCCAGGAGTATTAAATACTGGAAGGGAGAGAACATTGCAGGTGGTGAGGCACGCAGGGGAGATGCCCCCCTGTCCCGGGCTGTCTTCATGAGCTGTGCCCCCTCCGCCGGTTCTTGCCAAAGCAAGAGGTTCTTTCGGTGGGTTATGGTGTTCCTGGAATGACACACGGGCATCCCTTCGCCTATGGGTTGGTGCTCTTTTGTTGGCTTATCTTGTATACAAATACAGCTGCACGGCTGTTCTGCTTTTGCAATATGTTGCGATGTGCCAGTTGTCTGAATGTGTCATGTTACCTGAGGCCTTCTTGCTTTTAAGGTTATTTTCTGGGTATATCAAAGGAGGACGAGCTCGTAACATGCAGACAAACAATATAATCAGGTTTAGACTAAGGCAGGGATTAGTACATTAAAAAGATAGTTGTATCTAAGTAGGGATCTAATAATGTTGGGTTGTTTTTTTTTTTAATTCATACCACCTCCACGTCATTTGGCTTCCTGAGCACTGTGCCCTGGATTTGAGAGTCATTGCATTTGCTTGAAAATAGAGGATGCACATTGTTTCTGTTTGGTTTTTTTTTTTTTTTACTTGTGCTCCCAGTTTCAGTAAGTGCTTTTTGGGTAGTCTGACCCCAGATAGTTATGACATAATTATTTCCATGACAAGAAAAGTAAACCAGCTGTGGAAGCATGACTTAATTACAGTATCTAGCAGAAGATGCTATATTAGGAGTGAGAGGTCTCCTTTAGAAACATCAGCTTTGCAGTGAGGTTTTAAAATAATTTTTCCACTTTAGTGAAAATACCTTTATAAAGTTAATTTTGGGATGAAACTGCTGGTTTCCATAACATATGTATGGGGATACGTGCCCAGAAGGTACATACGGAGGGATCAGAAAGTTCCTTCTGTTCTTTCACAGAAGACAGCTCGACTTTTCTCTCATATCTCAACTAGCAGAGGAAAAGAATCTGCTGGATGCCACGGGGCACCTGCGTGGTGGGGCATTTACCTGATTCCTCCTTTGGAGGGAATTGCTGCTACTGGGAGAAAGAGGAGCAGGATTTCCCTGTGTCCTACTTGAAAGCAAGATATCCCTGGAGAGCTCCTGTTAGATGTCCTATAGATCTGCTTGTCAGAGACATGGTTTTGGATTGTGTGTTCATATTGCTACCATAAGGCAGTTAAAAAATTTTCTCAGCTGAGAGTATATTCTAGTCATTTGCTTGCTTTTGAAATTTTACAAAGCATTTCTACTAAATTAACTTTATTTTTGTCCCTGTCTTAATGAAATACTGTAATACTGCTATTGACTTGCACTGTGAACTCATAGGGAAGGATCCTGCAATTTGCTTAGTGGATTAATTTGCAGAGTGGAAGTGAGCCTGGGGAAGTCAACGTTGCTGATGCTTTTGGCACATGAAGTCTATATTGTATATTGTTTGATAAATTGTTCAGTTGCACATAACTCATAATCAGTAACTCATCTAACTTAGCAGTACTAAAAACTTATTACCTAAATTTAGTAACAATGCATATGCATTGTAATTTTTACTTTTTTTTTCTTTTTTCCCAGAGATGCATGCCTACATGTATATGTACTCCTGCTGTATCTTTCATTCATAATTATGATTCTAGTGTTTTAGCAAATATTTGAAAAAATAATTATCAGATCTTCTTTTATTTTTTATTGCTGTTGATGTATGAAATAATATTTCCAGGAAGAAGTAACTTTCAGATTTTAGTTTTTGGTGTTAGTAGAGCTTGACTTGTGAGTCTGAAATCAGTTTTGTGTTCCTGTTGGACTCAGTCTCTGTGCCAGCTCTATGGATGTATTCTTGACAACTTTTCTAAAGGAATGGTTTTCAGCATATTTGTTCCATTAGTGAAAGTGCTGGACCCTGGTAAAGCAGAGGTAAGGATACTAGTAGAAGATCATTTTTGCTTCAGCTGTAGCTGGTTAACTAGTTTGTGACTGGTATGAAGTAGTTCAAAGGCTGCCCGTTCCTCAAGAAATAGAGATTGGGTGAAGGGATCATTATTGCCTAAATACAAGATCCAGATAAACTCCCATGCCTCAAACACATGCTGTTGTATTTTTATTTATCATAACTGCCAAGCATGAATGGAGGTTTAATAGGATGGATAAATTGAGTTTAAATACGTAGCTGCCATTTAAGCCAGTTTAATGATCAATTCAGGCTTCTGGAAGCTGGTTTAGCACCTGAAAGGCTTTAAACCTATGCAATGCTGTACTGGTTTTTTCCAGTGTACTCTCCTGTATTGGTACAAATGTGTGTGTTTGTTTTTAAAGTTAGAGCTACCTTGGCTCAGTTTCCCGATCTGGTTACAGCGTGTATCTTGCAGCATACAGCCACATTTGAGGCAGGTGGTACTCCTCTTCTGGCTTCAGTGCTTGCTTACGTTGATTGTGAAATGTTTAAAGGACTCTTACAGTTAAATACAGGATCAGAACCAAAACATACTAAAGCGTTAGGAGTCTTTGTGTGAAATACAGAGGTAGGGGAAGCCACTGTAACTGGCCTAGTTGCACAGCTGGTGTGACAGAGAGGATGGCTTTCCTGAGCTTGGAACAAGAGTCATCAGCAGTAGTAGGTTCAGAAAGCAGTAGTTCTTGGCGTTGGGTGATGTGCCTCTTTCTTACCTCCTCCGTGAGTCATAATGTGTTGTGGAAAAGCCAGCAGGTGTCAATGCAAAGAGAGAATAATCTGTAGCAAGCACATCTTGTATGGATCTCCTGTCCAGCATATTCTGCTCATTTCATCATTTAAATATAAGATATTTGCACCAACATATGTTACTATGTTTATGCCAAGCAAGGCCTTTCCTGCCACTTCAGTTACTCAGCAGTACTTTTGCAATTCAGATACAATCCTGTTACATGTACTTGTTTATTTTCAATCCTCCACATAGTAAATACAACATCAGAGCTTCCTACTGAGTTACGTTCTTCACTAAGCCCGGAGCTGCATGTTGCAGAGTAACAGTTGCATCCCTGTTTTGTGTCTTAAATTTTGTGTACACTGCACTGGCTTCCTTCTAGATAGATTTTGGTAGTAGTATACTTACAATCCTAAATTCTATAGCCTATAGAAACTGGAAGGTCTGAAACTGTGTAGCACTTAGACTTGTTACTAAGAATACTGATGGGTTTATTGCTGGTGGAGCCTGAGGCGCTTTAGTGGCCAGTAATCTCTGATAAGTTTTAAAGTAGTTTGGAAAAACATCAAGGATCAATAATAATTTGTACTAAATTATGTCTAGTTTATCATAAAGCAAACATAAATGTGTGGTAACTTTTTTTAAATGATTGGTATAGAACACGAGGAAAGCTTGGATGGTTTGTGGAAGTTCTCAGACACAAAAATGGGCCTAAGGCTGTAAACAGTCCAGAAAAGAGACACCCCCCAGCACATTGGGGCTGTCTGTAGACATGACCTGTGCTGCAATCTGAGCAGAATGCAGAACACAACCTTTCCTTTTGTTCTCTGTGGTTGCAACCTTTGTTTGCTGAACTTTTATTTTTGTTGAGGAAGTTCAGCAGAGCTATATTGGCAATCAGTCAAGGAGGACTGAGGTTAATCACCCCACTTACTGTTGGAAGGCTGACTGGGGAGATTTGAGCTTAAGGGACAATCATAATGGGACAGATAAGAGCAGGTCTCAGATGAAGTACAGGTTCCTCTATCTCAAAGGAGGGAGTACTTTGTGGAGAGAGGCTGATAACGATTATGTTTGTATTACTTTCGCTGTTTAATCTAGTACTCTCTGGGGAAACAAAACTTAGGAGACTGTTCTCTTTCCCTTTAGTTGCTCTTCTACACTTTCAGGTATTTCGGCCAGTTGGGGCCAAATTTGAGAACATATTTGAAGTAATGTCAAAAGATTGAGTTTCTGTATGTTGTCATAAAGAACAAATCAGTGTATATGTTCCTTCAGCTCCAGCACGTCTCCCCTGTTTGCCCAATAGGCTCTGATTAAGAGTGTGACAGAGAAGCACAAAATAGATGTATAGGAAACCAGATATATTCAGTTCTGCTGCTAATTAAATGATGAAAAAAGAAACGCTTTGCAAAAGAGCAGCTTGGAATGCAAGAGCTCACAGTTTTAACTTGGCCTTCATCTTTGAAGAGGTCCTGTTATGGCAAAGTCTGACTCAAAATGTAGGCTTTTGAAGGAGTCATACACTCGAACAACTTGAGAGGAAGGAGTGGAAGGGCAAATGGATAGAAATATCTTCTTGAAAGTGTTTGGTTTTTTCTTCCTTGGAAGTGAGCACTACCCTGAGTTTTTGCAATTCAAATGCAGAATTTTCTACTGCTAGTCTGTGAGAAGGAGGAAACAAAAGAAACTGGCAGAAATGAAAGTGAAACAATCGTGTTCCTTCAATTCATGAGCCTAAAATGAATTCTACAGTAGCAAAATCAAAGCTGATTTTAAACGTTTTTAATTTGGTTGTTGTAGGTATGTATAGGCTTCATAATTTTTTAAAGTTTGAGCTCAGATGGTGTCTTGTCTGACCTCAAGCTGTTGTATTACAGCCAGATTATTTTTCTACAAAGAGCCAAGAGTAGAGCTAGATTTCAGAGGAGGAGCTGGCACCATACATTCAGAAAGCAGGGGAAACCGAGTCCCCTGTAACACCAGAATATTGAATAAATGAAATATGCTGACATGATTTCAACAGGTTAATCATCCCCTACTTTGCAGACGCAGGAGAAAGATTCTGGTTTTGTTGCCAGCCTGCCTGGGAGAAAATGCTTCTTTGATTCCAGCTCTGGCAATTTGGTATGAGCCTGAGCTTGTGAATAAGACGTGCCATCCAGGTTTCTACATAGGTGCCACCTCAGCACTGATTCGCTCCACTCCAGTGTTTTGTTTCCAACCTTGTTATTCTTTTTGGAGGTACTCCTTTCCCTCCTCCCATTTCCCTTGCTCCCCTCTCTCATACATAGATGAACAATATCTGACAAAGGAGGAGGGATCTTTTTGAGACTGTCTCAGATTTAGTAGTGGTCTCTTTTTTGTTTTTCATGTTAAGTTTCATTAGTTGGTTTTCTTTACAGTTCTTTGTGAGAAGGAAATGTGGTTATTACTGAGTATGTTACAGCAGTACAGATTATTTTTTTTATTCACTAAATTATTTCAGTATTCAGAAAAATAAAAGCAAAAAAAAAAATCCCAAAGTACAACATTATTATTACACTTGCATTTCAGTTTCTGAATTTCATTGTGGAACTCTTAACTTTTTTTTCTGTACAAAGTATTCTTGTCTTGTGAATTTTCATGACCTATCTTTATTCATATATATTAGAAATAAAGAATATATCTGTGCTTTTTAACCTTCGCTACTTGCATTTGATTGGACTCTCTTAATATGTAACATTATCACAGTACTCAATTTATTATCTGGATTATAGTTTTTACTATCAGTTTCCTTAGTTATTTTTTCCTTGTCACATTTGTACATTCGATTAAAGCTTTTATATTCTCTTTGAGTATATAGCTGTATATTTTATTGAATGGGCGACATCAAATCACTTGAGCCTACAGTAGAATTTTTGTGGAATTTTTTTTAATCCTTCTTACAAAAATGAATGTAACAATTTAACATTTAGAAAAAGCAGAGCAAAATGGAGCCCCACTTTTCCTCCAATGCCAGAGTTTCATGGTAGGTTTAAGCTGGAAGTGGTGCCAAGGGAAGTTGTCCCCACCCTACTAGTTGTTTGTTATTAGTAGCTCCTGCTCCTGCTCCTCCTCCCTTGTGCCAGCTTTACCTTAAGCTGGATTGGGTTTGCCGGTTTCGTTTCCTGCAGGAGGGAAGGAGCAGCCCAAGGAGTCAGAGTAAGTAGCTGGGGTTGGAGAAAGGGTGTCACAGCTCCTGTTGGAGTTGGTGCTGACCTAGGCTGCTTTCCAGTGCATGTGGAAGTGTGGCCTCGGCGTACTCCAGTCCAGAGTTGAAGGGTGACGTGGATGTCAGAAGTGAACCAGAAATGAAAGTCAAATTGATCTGTATGGGGTTTTTTTTTGTTGTAGTTGTTTCGGATTTTTTCCTCCCTCTTCAGGTTGAGCAACTATAAAAAAAACTCTGATCTCCTTTTGATTGCATAAGAACAAATTCACAGCAGAGTATAGTTTAAAGATAGTGGCGTCCTGTACAGCTATAACATCTCACCAGTGTGTAGAGTGGTGCTTTATACTGGTGATCAGGGACTAGAATAATTTAGCCAACCTGTGGGGGCCCTGGACTCTTCTTACCACAGCAGCTCTGGTACAGGTGGGCTTAAATTTCACCACCAAGCTAATAAGAATTGCTGTGGGAAAGACTGACTACAATCCAAAGGCAAATACTATTTAATCTTTTCAATTTTGGTCTTTGACTTTTGATCTAAAAGTAACAATATTTAATAGAAAATATTTATAATATTAGCTAAATGTATTTGTGAGATGAAATAGTTGTTGGAAAGAATTTAGAAATTTTTTTTCTTTTTCAAGTTTTATGTTTTTACTAAGGACTGTGATGCTAACATTAACTTAATGAAAATTCTCATGGGTTTTGTTTATTTTCATTTTTGAAAGATAATATATCTTTTCAATTATGTCACTAGAGTCTTTAAGATAACCTTTTTTAGTGTGTGCTTTGTATCCTGAAGTATTTTCTGATTTGTGAGATAGTAACTACATTATATAGACTGAAAAAAATTACTATCCTTTATACTGACAATATTCAGAAAGCTGTTGGTTTGTTTTATTTTTTAACCAGACATTTTAATCTGATCCCTTTTTCTCGTCCTTCTTATTTAAGTACAAAAGATACTGTAACACTTCTAATAGCTGTAATTCATTGACTTTTCAATTATTCCTTTTCTTCACTAAATGATAAGTTACTTATTTTGATGTAAATGAAATGTAAATTTCTCTAAAACCCATAAATTTCCATGATTTTTATGTAGGCTTTTACCTACCCAATATGTAGCTGGACAGGAAAGAAACTCCAAACTCCATATCTTGCTATAGTTTTATAAAACTTGTTTTTTCTATGTCTAATACTTCATTCTCATAATTTTTCATTGCTATCTCAAGGTTATTTGAAAAAAAATAAATCCATGTTCTTGTTACAGATTTCCTCTTCATTTTCTATATTAGTAAGAGTAATTCCTTATGAACACCCATTTATTCATGCCTAGCTTTCCATTGGAAAAACAGTCTTGAGTTGTCTCCACCATAAAGCTGAGATGATACACCACTGAAAGGACTGAGTTTTAGATAAATACAGTTAATCTGCAGCTAAACAAAATATTTACTATGTGTGGGGTTTTGGACTAAGCTAAATCTTATTTAATTGATGGCAGTTAACTTACATGAGAATTGTATGTGTCAGAAGTAATGCTGAAGTATCTGTAGGTACAGGTGGTAGGTCAGGTTTATTATTAATACTTTAAGCTATATCTCCAAGTACTTTTTTTAAAATCAGTTAAGAAAATGGAGCTTGCTTGCTAGAAACTGAATTAGTTTTCTCTGGTGGCTAATTTGAGCTGTATGTTTATTGAGTGGTATTTTTCAGATGTGTTAACTTTTTTTTTTCCAGTATAGTTGCAGACATCTTGGTTCTTGGTTTTTTTTTTCAGAAAGCCAAAAATAGGAAGGGAAAAAAAAAAGCAAGCTGTTGGCAGGTTTATCACTGAGGTTTTTTTACCATGTTCTGCATTTTTTTATCTCTTCCTATCCCCTCCCCTCTTAAACAGAAGTCAAGATAATCAAAATTTTCATGGCTATTATGAAAATTCACTTATGCCTGTGGAGGGGAACATGCTTCCTGTAATAACTTATAGTTACACTTCAGAGAGGTTTATTTTAATACATTGTTATTTTTCCTTCAGTTTAAAAGTGTCTTACCATTATTTCTCCAGTAGACAATCAGCTACGATCCTTGCCTGCACAGTGGATTTAAAATCAACTGCAAATTGCTGGAAGAATTGCACTTCAGGCGGTCTCAAGAGACAGGAGAAGCAGGTCTTCACTATGATGGAAGAGGCCAAGAGCTCAAAGAATGGAAATCATGACCCAAGGAAGTCTGTCCGTCTTGTCTGTGAGGAGGGCAAAGCAGTCAAAGTTACAAATAATCAAAATTATAAACATAATAGAAATGACAAATCTGTGAAGGACGTTGGGAGAAGTTCTCCAAGTGGGAATAGCAGCAAAAAAAGTAAACAAAATGATGTTTGTTCTGAAAAACAAGGAGAAAATAAATCATGCAAAGTTAATAGTTGTAATCCTGGAACTAAAGATGTGGGGTCAAATGTTCAGGATCGAAGTCATGGAAAAGCAAAAAAAATTTCTAATTTATCATCAGCAGTGGAAAACCTAAAACAGGCAAAAGCTCAAGCAGTGGGAGAGAACTTTCCAGGCTCCCATGTTTCGGGGAACGGGGTCAGTGCAGAAAGCTTAACAGCTGCACAGAAAGGGAAACCGGTGTTGGAAAATCCACTGGGAGTTCATACTTTGAAGACTGGTGTTGATCAGGCTGGTGATCCTGGTAAGCCTGCTTCAGATCAAAGGAAAATGGAACACAAGCCTGATGACTTCAGTGAGTATTGTTCAGTGCTTTATTCAGTGTTCTTCTGGTAAAATTGTTAACAATCTGAAATGGGCTTTGAAATGTTTCCATTTGCGTAATTTTCTCACATGTAGTAAGTTGCTGATTGCATTTAGAGAGAACATACTATTAATACAAGCATATTACTTGGAGAATAAGAGATTATGATAATAGCTGTCCTTTTTTCTCTTGTCTGAGACTGAAACATCTTTGCAAGATAGTTAGTGTGTGTGGGTTTCAGACAATTTTGTAAATATAGTGCCTTGGGAGGGAGGAACCCTTCATAATATCTTTGCCACTTATGGAAATGCCAGCAATTACTGCTTTTCAGAGAGATCAGGGGAAAAATCTGTAAGAAAAGTTGTTGCTGGGTTTTTTATATAGGCAGGGGGAAAATATTTACCTTTTTTTCTTTGTTGTGCTTTCTTTGTTACTAAAAATATTTAAAATACATTTTGGCTTTTTGATGTAGGGTGCTCTGGAATATGTACCATCCATCAGTGGTTACTCTTAGGAGTGTTCAATTCTTACACATTTTTCAATTTCACAATTAAATATATGAAGAAGGCTTTGCCTCACTTCATGTTAACTCCTTAGTTCAGAATTTATCACGCTTCCAGAATGCAGCTTTCTCTAACAAAAATGCCGTTTTAAGACAGCGTGCCAGTCTTGAAGTATTTCCCACTATTGCAACAGCTACAGCAGTTGCTTGTGTGGAAATACTAGGAAAATATTAAAGTACATACTTTTTTTAGCTATCTTAATAAAATTTAACAGGATACCCAAGTTGAAATGGCAGCTCTTTGTAGACCACCATCATGTACTGTAGGGACCATCTGTCACTGAGAAACTGGGTCTTGGAAACTTGCTCAGTTTTGGTTCATGGCTAGTCTGGGGGCACAGATCTCATGTGAAAGGAAAGCAAAAAGGTAAAAACCAAACCAAACCACAAATAACCCTCACTTTGGCTGATGTAAAAACTACAGTAATAATTTAAGAGGTGGATGTTTGTCCAGATGAGTAGGCTATGACCAATTCCTAGGCATGTGGAGGAACTGGCCCCTCAGAGCTGGCCGGTGTTTGTGAGTAGCCGCGTTCCAGAGCCCCGCGGTTGTAGCCGTGGGCGGCACGGTGGCCCAGCCTGTTCACGTGTGACTCCAGCTGCCTTCTGCATCGAGAGCCTGAAATGTCTGATGACTGGCTCAGTAAGATCATTTGGGTGAATGTTTTTAAGGCAGTTCTATGACTATTGCCTTAACAAAACAAGATGTGTACAAAATTTTAAGCCTAACATTTATTTCTCTTATAGTAGAGCATCAGGGTCTTGTGTACTTCATTCTGCATAACAAAAAAACCCCCATTCTTGCCTTGAAGAACTTCATAGAGGCTGTGAAGTTATGACTGAAACACAAAATGAAGTTATCTTTTTTTTTTCCCCCCTCTTTTTGATAGCACTCTTAGTAGCAAACTAGTCCAGGAAGTCTCTCCAAAATATTGGTTAACATACGGGAAAGATTCTAATGTCTAAGGAGATTTTGGCCAGCCTTTGGACAAAAAACTGGAATATAGCTCTGATTTGTGTCTGGCTCCTTAGCGAGATCTCTTAACTGGTCTATATGCTAACTTCCACTTTTCCTCTCCTTGAGTTACTCTGAAGAAAATAACTGTTTCTTTCTCTAGGTAAAATAAAGAATTCTGAATCAACTAAAGAACATACTTTGGAAGCTGATTATTTAGAAAACACCACTGTTATTGATGAATCTAATCTGACAGCTGAACAGCAACTGGGATTGAAACAAGCTGAAGAACGTCTGGAAAGAGATTATATCTCCCGACTTGAAAAAGTAGGTTGAGTTATTTATTAGATAAAAAAGAAAATGGGTGTCATCTTTCATTATCATCATCACCATACTTCTGGTTGGGTGATATTTCTACTACATGCTGTAGCCTCTGTTTCTTTTTTGTAATGAATCACTTCAGTGATCTAAGATATCCCGAGTAGTTGACTAGTCATTCATTGGGGCACTTGATATGGGTTGGAAACTTAATATTCCATTTATGGTAGATGTCACCTTTCTAGAAAAGTATTTTTTAATTCTGCAGACCTAAAGGTTTACAGTTCCATCTACTTAAGCTTTTCTAGAAAGTCTGGTTACCTGGAAACTCAGAACACAGGATTGAAAGGAACCTTGTGCTATCTCCAGTATCTTCAGCCTTCCACCGGCTCCTTAAAAATGTTCATCTGAACTGTTCTTAATATTATCTCCAGTGAAACAAATCTCAAAGTCAGTATAGCTAACCTAGAAGTTTTTCTTAATGTCTAATGTAAGCGTCTCTTCCAGCATTTTAATCCATCATGTTGTCCTAGGAAAGTAAACATAAGGTTACTACTTTTATCCACAACTTTCCACACATTTGGAGATCATTGGCAGTCCTGCAGTTTTACCTTTTTAGGCTCACTCTTTGTTACTTGGCCTGAGGGGTTCGTTCTTGTTGCTTTTCTGTAGGCATCTGCCATGTAACTGGTACCCAAAATTGGACGTGCAGTTTTGGCTGAGGTCTTAAATATAAAGAGGAACTCTGACTTCATCCGCACAAATACAGCATTTGTGTTCAGATCTCTGCTTTTTTAGCAGCAATAGCTTGGCTTGTAGGTTGACCAGCACTAATCCCCATATCCTTTCCTTAAGAAATGCCCCATCAGACGTTCCCAGCGCTGTGTTGTTTGTGATTCATAATACCAAAGAAGGAATGATTCTTTGTTTTGATATTACTTAATTGCAGCTTATTTATTCAATTTCTCTGATTTGTTGTGATCACTGAATTTTATCATTTTACGTCTTCTGTAACCTCTTCCAACTCAGTATTTTTTTGCATCTGTAGTCAGCACACCCTCTGTTGCATTTCCCAAGTTTTAACAAAAATATGAATGTTTCTGACCCCAGAAGGATCCCTGTTGAAAAATACTTTGCACAGACTGGTGAACCAGTCTAGGTATGTGTGGTCTGAGGGCAGTATTCTGAGCAGTTTTGCTCCCACCTTACCGTTCTTTATTTAGATAGCATTTATGGTCTCCTTTTGAGACTGATACTATGACAAGTGACAAAAACTTTGTTAAAAAAACAAACAACCAAAACCCAAAACCAACATCTGCTGCTGCTTCTTTAAGCCCTATGATTTTTGTCTTTAAAAGTGCAACCCTAAAATTGGTTTGATGCAAGTTGTTTATAACAGATCAGTTTCTCACCCATGACCTATTTCTATGTGCTTATTAATACTTGATTACAGTATTTTTCTGGGTGCTAATTCTGACTGGTCTCTAATGACTTGGCTCGTCCTCTTTAGTCTTTTAAAGACATTCTTAAGTTTCTCTCTCTTAGTGATCTGGACCCTTCCCATTCTCTGTGAGTTCTTCAAAATACAACTAGCTCTGAGATGGATTAATTCTTTGAATATTCAAGCACAAATTTTATGAGACCTGGCTTGTTTGGATACATCTATCTTACTCTAGTAGTCTGTAGCTTTTGTTTTATCTTACTGTTCTGAGTTCTTGCCCCTTTCATTGGTGTTAAGCATAACTAGATTATAAAAAAAGGCTTTACAGTAAAGGAAAAAAAAAGATGTTACCTGATTCAACCTTTCTGGCAACACCTGTTGACATAATGCTGCAGATCAGTATTGTAAAGAAATACAAAATTTATTAAAATATTATTATTGTTGATATTCATTCCATCTTGGAAGCATGGTGAAATATTTTTGATCTATTTCAGTCATCAGGTATCGAATACTTGAATCTTCTGAGCTAGCCAAGTGTAACTGTCTATAAGTTGTTTTCCAAATGGATGTTTAATTTCATCTTACTAGGTATCTGTCTCATAGAAAATAAGGATGAAGAGATTAGTAATAGAAACATGATGACCATGTTATTTTAAATTGATATTTACTGTGCAGTTGGACAGTATCAGAGGTTTTTTGGTTTTTTTTTCCAAAAGCGAAAGATCAAACTCAGTAAGTGGAAAAACTTGCCCAAATTTAGCAGCGGTTTAGGTTTCCATCTAGTAAGTCAAATTTAACTGATCTATAGTCCACCTTATGTCTTTAAATGGTGTTCTCTGTTCATTCATTCTTATGTCATTGTTTAAACGTCCGGTGTTTTCGGTATAATTTTCAGTTTTAGTAAATATAGATGTATTAGAATTAGGATAAAAATATTAAGTAGACTTTTTTCCTCTCCCAGTTATAACTGAGAACAGTTATTGGAAAAATGCTAACAAATCTGGAGGAAAATTAAGGCTTTTTGTTGAGGCCCTTTTGTCTTTGCAGTGAGCTTATCAAAAGGTTTCCAATCTCTGTAGCTGTGTTTTAATAGACCAAGGAAATACAACTGCAGGATGAGAAAGGTGAAAGTGAAGTATTTGCAGACAGCCCCTCATCTCAGCAGAGATGATCCTTTCTGCCTTTAAGTGTAGTAGTTCTCAGTGGTTTCTTGGTTGAGTAAACTCCACAGTATCTTGGGCTCTAGCTAAATAGTGATTTTCCCCTACCCCCATCATCTCCTGAGGCTCGTCTGCTTCTTACAGACTCTCAGGGGTCTCCCAGGTGTCAGCTCTCTGTTTGCATACTCCATCTCTCCCAGCCTGTCTGGACAAAAAGACGCTTGTTCTGCACGTTTGTCCAGTTCTGAGCATCCCAAATTATTCATCAAAATAGAATAACCTTACTCTTTGTCAGAGGATCCCTCCTTACCCAGAGTGGAGTCATTAGTAAGAAACTGGCTCTCCTCCTCCTTGTTGGGCAGCCACACCCTTTTTAATAGACAAAAAAATGCAGGACTTGCACAGTGCGCTGGGAACGTGCTCGTCGAACACCACCACCATCTGTCATAACATGTGTACTAGATAATATGGTGAATGCTTCCCAATTTCTCATCAGAGAAAGGAGGATAGATGCTGAGATTTAATAAATCCATAGTTATTAAAAGCTTGAGCTGACAAGAGAATGGCTTACTGGCCTTTAGGTCAGCCTTAAGAGGCATAAACTCTTAAGTCTTAATCTCACCTCACTAAAATTTACTGAGGAGTGTAATATTCAAGTCATCTCACTTCCTTTCCTCGCTTTCCCCACTTGTCACACAGGTAAAAATCCATTCCTGCTGTGGTTTTTGAAGATTACTTAATGTTTGCGAAGCACCTTGACAAGTATTACATAATTGTTAAATACAATTTATGATTCAAAGAATTGAGTTTTTCAGACGCTATTGGCAGAAACCTTTTCTTTTAATCTATGGCCGTTTTTCCCCAGCGCTCCCCAGAATACACCAACTGTCAGTATCTATGCAAGCTCTGCTTAGTTCACATTGAAAATATCCAGGGAGCTCACAAGCATATTAAAGAAAAACGTCATAAGAAAAATATAATGGTAAGTCAACAATTANCTCCAAGGACTGGAGGTGGGGTTGGGGATGTTGTTTTATTTTTGTTTTTTCTTTTATCTGACTTATGAAGTTTTTAATCTACATCCTTTCTGTGATGGGTGAGCAGAGTGGGTAGTATGTCTAGACTAAAACAAGAGAGTAAAGTAGGGAGGGATTCAGTTCCTGAGTCATGCACCATCTCCCTGGGTTTAGGTATGTGTTTAATATTCTAGAATCATAGAATGGTTTGGGTTGGAAGGGACCTTAAAGTTCAT
>VYZX01009690.1:43403-58990 GCA_013401335.1 Brachypteracias leptosomus | reverse complement strand
ATTATTTTAAAAATATTGACATATATTGATATTTTTTAATAATTTGACTATATTGACAGAAATATCCAAGTTTCAGATTTTACCCGGTAGAGCATTTATTAATTTTTTCAGAGAACATTCCCATCATATTTTTGCTTGTCAAAAATGAGAAGGGAGGAACCATCATTAACAGTTTAATTGTGGTACTAATACACTACACATTCCCTAACTAAAGCAGGCAATGATATGAGATGTGCAGTATCTTTGGTTAGGACACCACTTTGTCTTGTTAATAATGTCTTCAACACATGTGCAGGATTTCAAATGTAAATTTTTCTAATTTTTCAGTTTCAGCTTGAGGAACAGTGTCACAGACCTTTTTATTTATAGATCTGCTTTTCAGGCAGGAAATGCCTTGACACTGGTAAACTTGAAAAGTGTAACTGCAAATTTTTTAATGAAGATGTTTGAGCTACATTTACATACTGGAAAAGTATGGGGANGTTAGGACACCACTTTGTCTTGTTAATAATGTCTTCAACACATGTGCAGGATTTCAAATGTAAATTTTTCTAATTTTTCAGTTTCAGCTTGAGGAACAGTGTCACAGACCTTTTTATTTATAGATCTGCTTTTCAGGCAGGAAATGCCTTGACACTGGTAAACTTGAAAAGTGTAACTGCAAATTTTTTAATGAAGATGTTTGAGCTACATTTACATACTGGAAAAGTATGGGGAAGTGGGAGAATCTGGAATACTTAGTAAGTATATCAGCAGTTTTAGTCCAAAATGAATGAAGCTGTAGATAAAAATAACTATTTTTTATTACATCTATGTTCAAATATATTGATATTAAGCCCTGTGCCACTTTGTGAATATACAGCATATATGGAAATGCATGCATAAGACAATTTTTTTGTTACTTTGGACTCACATTACATTAATATTAGTGAGTAGGAGATAGAGAGGCAGGATTCAAAAGAAAAATATTTTGTGATTTTCAGATCAACAGCTCAGAATGAGTGTTGCAGACAGGCCCCATTATCTTCTCAGATGTAAGCCATGGAAACAAACCGATAGTCTACCAAAATAAAGTCTTTACCAGATCCCACAAGCCTGCAAGTAAAAGCCTTTGCCACCTGCAACTGCATTTTACAAACTTCTTCAGATAATTTTTTAATTGATTCTAGTTGTAGATTTCCCTGAATCAAGACCGCAGGAATCAGAATATCATAATACCTACTTATTACACAGAATATATTAAGCAAAGATCCTGAGCAGGGACCTGTCCATGGACCATGGAGTCTGTCCAGAGAGCTGTGCTGTGTGATAAAAACTGAATGAAGTTCATAATTTGTGATTTCACCATTTCAGTGTTCAGACTGCAGCAGACAGTGCAACTTAATTTGTTACTAAATTGCACTTTATCAGAGTTTAAAATCTGAACAACCAAACACTAAGGGAAATGCCAACTCTGGAGTTTCAAAACAGTGTAAAATAACATATTTTGAAGTGTTCAAAGCTAGATTTATGGGCAGTTTGTTCTATTTACTGCCCTCTGACACAATGTATTTGCTTTTTCATTAGGGCACTATCTGACAAAAGACCAGATCTATGAAGTCTGTGTAATTCTTTGTCCTTCTTTGAA
This sequence comes from Brachypteracias leptosomus, assembly GCA_013401335.1. Lineage (NCBI taxonomy): Eukaryota > Metazoa > Chordata > Aves > Coraciiformes > Brachypteraciidae > Brachypteracias > Brachypteracias leptosomus. The sequence goes on along the minus strand of VYZX01009690.1, from coordinate 57,363 downwards.
CTCCTGAAATCCAAACTTGAAACTGCATGTGTAGAATGAAACTAATAGCATTCCTGGAAACTTGCTTTTCAACCATTTCCAGCTGAAGTAATGAAGAAGTCTAGATGGTTTACTGTCCCTTTCCCCCTTAAACTTCAATGAATTTATTTCTTCTTTAAATTTAGTGTTGCTTCTTGGCTTCTAGAAGTGTATTACAGAAAACAATTCCTATCTACTCTCTTCAGAGAATCTACAGTATACCTGGCTGACAAAAAAAAAAGCAAAAACTGTAATAAACTATACACAAGAAATATTCAACTGTAGATTAGTGTTTATACTTCTGAGAAGATCTATAAAATCAAAGAAAAAGAGAAGTCAATATTTTATTTTTGTCCTATTTTATAGTACCATGGGTAAGAAACTGTACTCTTAATTTCTGTCATCTAGGTCTATTTTGTTTTTCTGTTATCTGTGTGAATGGAAATAAATATTTCCCTACATGATAAAAACTTATTGTTATGAAAACCAATTGTTCAAAACAAACCTCAATGAAATATTTTTCCAAATAATTTGATAAGATTTAGTTTTTTCTCCTGAAAACATATCATGCTGAACAAGAACAGGAGAAGTTAACTTCTGTCAAAAGAAATTTTCAAGATGTTTGGAATGCAAGTTAGAAGAAATGAGCTCCTTCCTTATGCACTTTATCTCAGAAGCAGGAAAGACTTGTTTCAGTTAAAATCTGTATGATGTTTTTGGAATGGCCATTGACTTGGCTGACTACTCTACAAATTTAAGAAGAAACTTTACTGCTCGCTCTGTAAAAGACAATGATCCATCTTTCCAGATTCTTACCAAGTTAGTTGTCAAACACTAACTGCAGGAACACAGGTACAGAATAATTCTTGATATTAATCAAGGTCAGGACCAAAAAAAAAAAAGGAGCTTAATGCAAACTTGAGCGTGTTTTAAAATGTGAAGAAATTGAGGCAACTGTGGAGCACCTTTGCTGGAAGTGAGTTTCATTGTGGAGAACTATTCATACCCAACAAGCTAGTTTACAACTTGTCTGTGAAAAAGAAGGAAGTAGGTTACAGAGAACTGAATGGACTCTAGAATCACTCTACAATTACCAGGTATGTATTTTTAGGATGTCAGTGATAATCTTAAAGTACCAGAATATTAGGAGACAATAAGGAATGAAAGACCAACAAAGTATTTCCTAATAGATCTTCCCTACTTATGCTTGGGCAATAAACATGCTTGGAACAAGAATTTATTTTATTGTTGATCAAACATGTAGTTTATTGCATGTTATAATGTGCAATAGTTTGTATTATTGATATATTTTTCAATATATCCATATCTCCATATCAATAAATATCAGTGTATGTACATACTTCAGATACGACTGAACATAGTTCCACTGTCATGTTCTGAGTAAATAAAATAAAAATAAAGTATACCTGACTACATTAAGCAACATAACTGTCTCTAAAGAATGTCTTCTCTATCTGTCAACACATTAAGTTTTCATACATGAATAACAGCAACTCTGTACAACTCAGCTAGTCATTTATGTAGTGATGGATTGGATTTTTCTGAGATGAAAGCTGCACCTTGGAACACAGAGCAAATTACTGATTTTACATTTTTTACGACAATTTCTGATAGCTGTAGATTTATGATATATGGCATAAAAGAAGTGTAACATTTAAAACTGTACTTAGCCTCCTAACATATCTACCTACCTAAGGTCATCTTCTGGATAATATTTGAATGTGGAAAAGAATCATAAAATATATCATCAGTTTGTTCACTGATGAGAAGCATGGCACTGAGGAAACCATCAATTTCAGCTTTTGAACACAGCATTTTCCTAAAATAGCTAGTAAAATCTCTGTGTCAAAATGGCAACATAAAAGTTTTGCCTGAGGCTGAGTATATCTTTTCAGGATGAACATATTCCATGCTTAATGAAACAAGTGATACATGGAGGAAATAAAAGATGAACATCAGAATTGCTATTGCCCATGGTCACTCAGGTGACTAGCAGAAAAAAAAATTAAACAAGTCAAGTTTTCTGAAAGCTCTTTTTCCTATTTCTTTTCATGGAGGAAAAAAAAAAAAAGAGGAAAAATTCACAGTTCTATTCCTGCTATACTTACACATAGGATAATGTATATAAAGAGAACTCCTCCCTGTAACTGCCAGTGAAAAGTTGTATCTGAGCAATAGTACTACCCATAACTTCAGGTGTTAGTTTAAAACAATGTGAATATCCCTTAAAAGTCACTGCATGTTTTGAAAAATGTCACTGTGTATCTACAGCTCACTGAGCATTGTATCAATCCTATTCCAGAAGGTGTGACTGCAGGGGCAACATAACTGGAAATATTCAGGATCTGCCACTTTTCCTCAAAATCTCCAAAGAAAAGATAGCTCTGCTTTTGTTTTGCATAATAGGAGGAAAAAAATCTCAAGTTTCAATAAGTTACTTGGAAGATATCTCTGCATCTAGGGCAAAATTTAGAAATATTCATTATTGGTAAATTTTCCAGCCTAAAATAGCTTGATCTCTTCAATGTAGCACCAGCTGCTACAAAATGAAAGTAAAACCAGCCTTCTTTAATTCCTGTAACTGCTTTAACCAGCAAATTATTGAGTATCTGCTTATATAAACAAATGCCAAATCAAATTACACAGAGAAATATTATAGTTAAATATTTCAAAATAAATTAATTTTAATCTATTTTTGTCACACTGTAAAAGATGCCATAACTGTACATTAAAAAAAAAAAAAAGCTTGCCTAATTCCTCTTCCTAGAAGTATTTCTGTACTTACCCACTGACATGAGAAAAATGCTGTGCTTTGTGCATTCAGTCAGACCCTGCAGCCTGATTGCATATGTCACTGAGGGATATGGATCGTGAACTCTCTTATTTCCTCTGCTCAGCAATAGGCTGTATCAAAACACCTCCAACACCATGAATTAGTTTGTTTAGTCTCTGAAGAAATCATGAGCTTGAAAAAATTTAATAAAAATGACTTGATAACCTCATTAAGCAAAGAAAACCTCATTAAGCACATTCTTACAATGAATTGTTTCCTCCACTATAGAAGAAAAATAGGGGGTTTTGGTCTTTAACTTGTTACAATGTAGATGAGTTTATCCTTCTATTTTTCAAGCACTGCAACAGCTCATTTGACAGTGGCACTAGAAACTACTGTCCATTTAATCAGGATAAGACTTGTACATACAAGATTGAGGAGATTAACCTACAGTTAATTACAGTTTCAGAAGTTCTCAATGAACAAAAGGAATGCTTCTCAAGCACATTGCAATGCTATTTTCCCTGTAAAATGGCAGAATCCATTTGAAAGTGGAGTCATTAAAAACACCTCATCTTCACCTGTAATTTAAACAAGCAAAAAAAAAGAAAAGGTCATCTGGCAAGATAACAGTTGAAGTGTAAGCTGACTGTTCAGTGGCACCAGTGGAGGAGTAGTGGTTACATATGAAAGAGAAAGGTCAGACAGGGAAAACATATTAAATGCAAGTTTAAAGCATTTAATCTTAGAACAGGTTCCTGCACAAACTGTAAAAGGAATCTGAGAACATATTTGTTGCTAACTATATGTCTCTTGCATATCATTTTACTGCTTAGCAACAATTAATGTGGATATTGTGATCTTCAGGTTTTGTCCCTCCCCCCAAAAAAACCCCAACAAACTATTTTAAGCATAAAACCTTCACAATAAAGAAGAAAAACATCTGAAATCCAAAGTATTTCCATACAAGCAGAATTTCCAGGATGAAAAACACTAATTCTTAAGAATTTATTTTTGCCATTTGCCAGCAACAAAGGTCACTACTCAACATATCCTAGAGTACTTCTCAATATAAATAGATAATAGCTAGACATAGACTATTTTCCTCCAGCAGTTGGCCATATGCATACATTGCTAATACAGACACAACACAATAATGCACTTTGTAAATTACTCTCAGAAATGGAGAGATTTGTAGCTTTTGTCAAAACTGGGCAGGAAAATTAAACTTATGTGTGTTTTTATGAGAAACTGTAAAAGGAGTAGAAGTATAAAAAATCAGTGTATGCTGCTGAGATTATTTAATTGCAGGAAAAAGTTTTGGAGTCTGACCATTAAGAATGTCTTCAAATGAATTATTTCCATTAACCAGTCCCAAGAATTGGTATGTGAATTACTATGGAAACTTAATACACTTCTTCTCAATTTTTAGTATTTTCAAACCAAAACATTAAGAATATCTATCCTCTTCTGTTTTATACGGCAAACTAAAGGAACTATCATTTTTTAATATTTAATTTGGCATGAAAATTTTAAGGCAACCACAACAGTGTCAGTACCAATACTCGACTGAGTGGCAATAAGGTCAGTATGTAGGCAGTAGAATGTGAGCCTTCAAGGGAGCATCATGTTCTGACCCAGTATAACTTTGATGAGCACTCTCTGACTTACACCTTCTTTCACTTATGATAAAAGTCCTTATTCCCAGAGGTGGTCTGTGTAATCGAGCTCTTAGCAAAGTAGGATGAGTCAGTGATATGCAGAGCAGCTATTCAAATCTATTGGATAAGAAAGAACACGCTGCTATAAGCCAGAGAGTTTTTTACTCACACTCTTAATAAAAGCTATTAAGGACTGAGTAATTTGATGCAGTAATAATTGTAATATTTGATCAAATTCAGATTGGTAAGCAGTTTTATTAAACTGTATTTATTAAAATACGCTGTGCTTCATCAGAAATACACTTAATAGTCTCAATTCCAAGTTTCAGAAAGCAGACACTTAAAAGAGGTTGCTATTAATGCTTGCATAGATTTAAGCTGGAAAGGACATGACAAAGACCATTTTGCAGCTTTTAGCATTTTTAGTTTTGACCGCTTTGAAATGCAAGGTTTCAGTATCACCACAGGATAATGAAGCAAACCAACACAATTCTATTAAATTTCAAAGAAATTTCTAGTTTTGTTTTAAATGAGGCATAGGACTAATATGTCCAGCTTAATGATTTTCTTCAAACTCATTCCTCCATCTCTAAATGAGAGGCAGGCAATACATCAGCTAAGTCTGATTATTCGTTAATGTGAAAATAGTTTGTATAGCACATAATTCCTCTACATTTAGGGAATGCTTGAGCAAAGAACGTTTTTTGTCATCTACCTAGTCCAAGCTCTGCAAATAGAGGAACAGTAGTTTCATGCTACCAAGTTAATGGAACTGAGTGGTCTGATATAAAAGAAGACAATAGTCTGCAGGAGAGCAGAAAGGCCTAAGCTGTCTTCATCCCATGCTCTGATAGTCCTTGTTGTCAATCACACACATATATATTCATCCCTATTGAAGCACAATCTCTTTGGCTTTCAGGCAGGAGTTGTCTCCTCCTCCTCTTCACAGACAAAAATGGGTAAGGCACAGGCACTCATGCTGGCACCAGACTCTACTTTCAGCTGCTCTGAAACAACTTGAGTTCACTGAGATCACTGTTAATTAGAAGATCAGTTAAGGAATTAATATATGTCCAGCTACTGACCTACAATAAAACCAAATACAAATGAAGGCACACCTAAGACCTGTGCTTCAGTTACCAGCCATTCTACTTGAGGCGCTTGCTGAATACAAGAATATCCTAAATTCCCTAGAAATGTTCCTGTGTCAAAGGGAAATTTCCTACTTTTGATAAGGAAAACCCAAAGCTTTAGAACATAAGAATGGTGTTTCTGGGCTAGGGAAAGATTATGGCCATGCTTTTTATGAATATTTTCTCATCGTGCTTTACCAGCTTATGTTTAATTGCAGGGTTACATGATTTTTGGTATGTTCATGGCACGGGCAGAAACTAAAATAATTGCTCACATTTTAAAGAATTTTATGAAGTTATTCCCAAAATTTTGTATGCTATCCTGAAAATGAATGCAGGCTGTTCCTTCAGAGAAAGTCTCTGGAGTTAAGACTACAGTTCCTTCATAAAAAAAAAAAAAAAAAAAAAAAAAAAAAGACAGAAACAACTATTACTATAGTCAAAGGGATTTCTTCAGCTTTTAGCTGACCATTTTTCAACTTTTTTGTTTTAGCTAAAATTATGTTATTGCTAGACTAATTTGAAGACTTCCTTCTTTTCCTTCTACTTTCACCTGATAGAAGCACTACAGCCAGTAAGCAAGATGAGTCAGAGCAGATTTCTGCTTTCTTGGTGCAGCGATGATTTTCTGTGGGAGTGTGCATTTATGCCTGAGTAAAGTAGAAATGACCTCAGAAAAGGAGAAGGAGGATAAAAGAGAGTAAACTATATCAAAATGGCATCACAAAATATCAACTGTAAGAGAGATTTTGCCAAAGAAAATGAAATGTGGGTTACATTATCCAGGTTGATTTATACATAACAAAGCCTATAAATATGCAGTTCAAATATTGCATTTAGTTACAAAACGTGGAACTCCCATGTGAATCCAATGAAACAGAATGGATGAGGGGAAAAAATCCACCAAAGGAGGGAGGCACACAAGTTTTATTTCTCTACTGAACTCCAGTAAAATACAATATACGTATTAAAAAAAAGAGTGTCAAACAGCTTCCATGGTTCTTCATTATCAGACAATGGAGATAGCATTCCACACAGCAGGGTATGGAACAAAGTTCCTCCAGCAACTAGAGCTGTGGTAACTGGAACCAGGAGCAATACAGACATGGAAAAGCAACAGAACACAGCCCACTGCAAGGCTGCATTTGGTTAATGAGACCTCCAAAGAGAAGAGTTCTTTGTTGTATGCTTCATTAAGATACTTTTTTTTCCTTCTTTTTCCTACTCAGCTGTCTAAGACTTGATAAATACTTTCTCACATTTAGTTAAAAGATTAGGTCAAAAGACTTACCTTTTTAGTTGAGCAAGTAGGTCTGAATAGGCCAGGCAAGTTAGTACACTAGAAAAGGAGACCTCTTTTTTATTAAGTCAATTGACTTTGCTGAAGGTAGAATGGAGGGAGGAAAAGGTGGGAATTCAGGATAGGTGGCAGCAAGTATCATCATAATACAGTTAGACACATGACATTTTAAAAACCAGAAACATCAACACATGAAGGATCTCTTATTAGGTTAGAATAAATATTCAGCTAATTGGGTGAACATATCCAAGTCAAAGCACTTGTGAATAATTGTTCTCAGTCCTTCCATCAGTCAGAGGCTTTTTAATGTTTAAGAACATGTCCTGGTTCAGCCAGTATAGGGTTAATTTTCACCAGGAGTTGCTATTCCATACCATGATGACGTCATGTCCGGTACTCAAGGAGCGGGCAGAGCAGTCCCGGCTTTGTCTCACCCGGACTGCCTCGATCTGTGTCTGTAGCTGTATCCACGCGGTCTGTACCTTTACACCTCTTGTTTTGTACATTGTTATCCCTGTTGCTGTTACTGTTGTGATTGTTGCTTTTGCATCGTTGTATTAAATTCTCCTTATCTCAACCCGCAGGGTTTGTATTTTGCTGCGTCTCCCGTCCCCGTCCGGGGGGTGGGGGAACAGCGGCCACGTGGTGCCCGGTCCCGGCAGGGTTTAAACCACCACAGAACATTAAGTCCATTTTCCTGGTAAGACATACCATGATTCCTTTGTACCATGTATCCATGATGCTTTGTAATGTGATATGCTTGCTTTTAATTTATAGCATTGAAATCATATTTTGTTTATAAAATCCCCAATTTCTTGCAAATTGTTTCAACTCAATTGGATCCATCATGATCTCTTTCTAGTTTTGTTCTCCCTATCATTTCTTATATTTGCTCTTTCAGCTTCACAGATTTTCCCCTTCTCTTTCTACTACTCTTTACTAAAGGGCAAATCCTAAAAGGGCATAGCACTCTAGCACTCTTCTTTGTTTTGCTTTATTGTTTTCTTTAGGAAGAAATATCAAAAATATACATTTGCATTGGAAAAAAAAAAAAAAAAAAAAGAAGCCGTCATTTCCTATTTAGCCAATTAAATCGCTTTCTTGTAGGTGATTCACAGAGAAGTAAGAAACAATGTCAACTCCTTAGAGTATGAAAGAGGGCTTGACATTTTGACGTAACATTACCCTGTTATGTTGTCCTCTGGGTGGAAGGAAAAAAGTTGGCTGGTATAAAGCAAGGTGAGGTGGAAAAACAAAGGGCATAGCTTCTTTCCTCCAGATGTATCATCATGTTCCACATCAACTTTAAGATCTACTTGTTCTCTGGTGCAAATAAGGGAGTATTTCACTGCATGCTCACTGATGGATTTTTCATGTATCAGAAGCACTGACTAAACTCTGAATGAGAAGTACTATTCTGAATAAGATGAGCAGAAGTTATCTCACACTGAAATTCAAGAAGGAATTATAAGAATACATCAGGAACTGGATATTCAAATGTGTTTCAGAACATCCCATGACATCTCCCTGGAACTAAACAGTAATATTTCTTGAGATTCTTGGTATTTCATATTTGGCATGTAATGGAATTCGGTATATAAGATGTAAGATAGTCCAAGGTGATATAGACTTACCTATCATTCTGCCTGAACATATACTGTTATATTTTACATGTTAGTACTTACACACTCTTATTCACTCACATCACCTGACTGTTTAAGTCTTGACTGAGTAATTGCCAGAGTCAAGACTGATGGAACAATATTTTTTATATTTCCGTTCCTTCAAAGGAAAATATTTGGTATTTCATAATCTGTTCTTTATTTGGAGAAATCTTGAAGCAGGAAAACTATCAAATCTATGATATAGGTATATAATACATATGCTTATATACACAAAACTTAGATGAAATCTTCTTGATTGGATATAAAGTTTTAGGCATGGGAAATTTTATGAACTGGATGAGTTCTGCAAAGCTGCAATTCTAAACTGCAGAGGAACCAAGATATATTTTAGCTACAGGAAACATTTGACATTCATTATTTGTGGCATATCCCTCCATTCCTGTCCTTTTCAAAGAGCTCTGAAAAATTTGTGTTCATAATGATTAGGGTCTGAATGACCCTACATGTAAAAATAAAATCAGAGAAGAAACAAGAAAGCAAATATCATGTTTTTATGCATGAGACTTCTGCAATACAGGAAGGGAAAAGAAATGCCTACATGATACAAGAAATTTCTCTGTGATAAGATGGGTTACAAAAAAACCCTTTTATTTTCTTTTTTTTTTTGGCAGTCATTCAGCAGTGTATAGCCATACAATCAGCTACCTCAGTTTTTTCTCTGATTTTTTTTTTTTTTTAAATACAGTAATCATGAAAAAGTGTATGTAATTAGGCCTATATCTTTGAAAAAACAGGTCTTTTTTTGTTTTAGGGGGGACTGGCAATTAATAACAAAATAGTCAACATTTTTCTAACACTTCTCCAAAAAAGGTCTCCTAATACAGTATATTTCTAGAGAGTTAGGTTTATATTCATTTACTCCATAAAATATCACTATTCTTGTCTCATTTTTGAGTACTAGATGTTCCAGTTCATGAATTTCACATATTAGGAAGTGCATGAATTACAGCCATTTATTTCAAAATTCCATTTTAACACTGTTTCCAGCCCTCTAACTAGGTTAGGAAATGAATGAATTTATTCCCCTTCAGGGCCCGAAACTTAATAGCAGAATTTGAACACAAAAAATAAAAAAGGCTCAAAATCCCAGACTCCAGTGAAACAAAACTACTTACAAAAGAAACATCGTATGTGTTGAAGCATTAACTGAGCTAAGACTGATTCTTCCATCTTACTCAGTTGAAAAATATACAACCCAAAGACCAAACAGCCAACATGTATGTACCTTTTACTTGTGTTTCTCGTCTGTTTCAATTACTGTCTCATTAAAGTAGGAGCTGCTTACCTCTCTGTATTAGCATGACCTTGGCTATGTAACAGACATCATGATGTCTTGATTAACTAATATTATATGCAGTTTCCAAACTGCTGTTGCAACATTTACTTTTATGAAAATATTACTTATAGCAGCTACAAATCAGACTCAGATCATGACTCAATGACTCCTTTTATAAGCAAAATGTTCCACAGATAATATCTTTTCCACTAGTGTTGATGTGTAAATTATTCCTTTCCAAGAAAGGCTACATGGTAAACTAGGTAATGTATTGTTCAGAAAATATGCCATTCAAAGGTGTGTTTTTTCTAGATGAGCAGGAAAAGTTTGCAGCTCTGCATATCAAGAGCTTTATTTCAGAACAGGCTTTGGGTAATCAAGTGTGGTTCCTGCTGAATCAGAGGAAATTTGTAAGGAACCATCTTGGTTATTGATTTAAGTTCCCCACAGTCACAAACAATGCGTAGAAATTGAGTGAAGATAGTCCTTTTAAATCACTGACATTAAAAACCTCAGAAGTCCCTGCACATCACTGGAAAAAAACAAAGGTATCAGCAATGTCGTAGGGAATTTGCTGGATGTGAATGCCACATTGAGAGTTAAGGGGTTTATTATCTTCCATTTCACCACTAAGATGAAAACAGTAACCTTCTTTGAGGACCTCCCAAAGGCAATTCAGAATTGAACACATCAATACTAAAAGCTTAACTATAACTTATATTTTGAAGAAGGATGAAGAAACAGAAACTTTTTAAAATGCCTTCTTAAAAGTTGAATTATCCGTTACCAGGCATCTCTTCCATACTGAGACAGGGGAAAGGTTTCTCCATTTAATCTGTGAAGCTACCAAAGAGTGTCTGGGTAGACAAAATAGCTTTAAAGTGAGTTAAGACTGGCTAGCTTTTCAGCCTTGTTTCCCACTTGCACTGTTTGCCTGACTGTCCTTCAGTATCCCATAACAAACTTTGGATCTGGTGGCCACTTTTGAATCAAAATCAAAACTATTCTTACAATTTCATTAACAACTGGTAGAGTGGAGGATAGGGTTCCAAATTAGTGCCCCTTCCCCAAGTTAAGGGAAAGTCTATTGTGTTTGTTATCTCTTTGACACATCACAAAATCAGCCTGGGAAAGAACAGTTGCACTTTACACTATTCCAGCCCCACTAAACAGTCCAGTCATGAGATACAAGAGCTCAGGAAATGAGGTGTTATAAATTCCAGTATTCTTGGAGCTATTGATGGAGGTGAATCCTTTTGAATAACTTTTAGTTTTGCCAGATCTTATTACTTAGCCCTATTAATAAATGTGATATATTATAAATACTAGGTTAGACAAGTTTTTAATAATTTTAGTGTTACAGTGACTTACTACTCTTGGTGACTTCCTGATTTAAAGATATGTAAGAAGATGACTTCAGCAGGCATTATAGTTTTTCATTTATGTAAGAGAACCACATACACATTGATAACTGCAAAAACATGGAATATGTTGCACTGCCACGGCTAAATATATATATATTATAAATAGGCCACAAAGAACAACTATTGAGAAAGGGACATGATTATCCTACCATCAGAAAGACTTTCTTCATGAAAGTGGATTGTTTCAAGGAAAGGGCAAAGAGTGTAATTAGCCAGGACAGACTTAGCCTGGGATCTCAGTACCTTTCACTGCAATCAGTTCAGACACTTCATCTCACTTTTCTTGCCTATCTTTCTACCCAGCTTTCTACTCCCCACTGTGCATCAAGTTTCAGGCTCTCATTCATTAAAAATGCCAGCCTGAATGTTTCCCACAGACAATTCTGTGCTCTTATTGCAATTGCCATTCAGGACAAAACTACCTGTGGGCATCCACACATCTCTATTTTCTTTTCTCTCAAATTTCTTATGTGCTTTGTCACCTACAAGCATACTGAGTCAATTCCATAATCACAGTTTTGCTGCTAATTTGCATTAATATTTGCCTTCCACCATTGACAAAAGAATCCTTGGATTGGGTAATCCTTTAGTTCCCCATGAATAAAGCTTCTAGCACAATGGGGCCATGATAAACTAAATCAAATTTTAAAACTCAGTGCTCATCTTGTTTTCAAACTCAAACGGCTCGTATATATCCATACCCACATTAATGCACTGTTATGCGCATGTGAGGCAATTCCACTCAAGATGAAAAATTAATTTGCAACCTCAAAAATTAAATATTAAAAAATTAGTAAATGCAGTGATACTCTCGATTATTTTTTTAAAAATCACTGGTTTTACTGATCTAATCTTACCTGTGGATTGTTTAAATCTCTCAGCTGCTGAGTATTTTATAGCAGGTACTCCAGAATAGGTTCACGACTATAACACTGGCCTTGGCCTTTAGAGTAACAGCTCAGTTCTGCCAGGTTCTCTGTATTCAATTTTCCTCCTGAAATCAGTGAGCATTTACAAGCCTCTTAAAAGGTGTAAACAAAACTGACAAGACAATCAGGCAGTAACACACATCCAGCTATTGTGTATGCTGCATAGTATCAAATTTTAATAAGCAGTAAACATTTCAAAGATGGTTTTGATCCAAATTCAGTAAACAGTCTTTCAGCCCTACAAAATTACTGAAAGAGCATCTTATCTGGTAGGGCCTCTCAGATTCAGCTTTTAACATATACTATTATAATTACTATTATGAATTATCTAGATATAGATATATTATTGTAAAGAACAATATATAGATAGATAGATTAGAAAGGCACTTTGTAAATTCCTGGAACACCTGAAGCATCAACGGGTTATTCCTCTTCCTTCTCCCAAAACTGCCACACTTCTAGATGACTATAAAAAGTTGGGGTTTTTTCCTATGAGAGGTTTTTATGTCAATATTCAGCTGCTCATTGATGCTCACAGAGGATACTGGTAGGGAAATTTTCCTACCAAATCTAATCCATCATTACTTAGAATATTTGTATTTCCAGGTTTGTGGACTGCCTGAAACAAATTAAGCTTACTGGAAAGATGTCCTGAAGATTATGTGCAATCTGAAGGTTAGTGGCCTTATTCACCTGCAACAGCCAAGCGTGATTTAGATAACAGAGTAACAGAATCTTCTTTCTGTGATTTCTGTTACCAGATGTATTTTGACATTTTAAAAATTAAAATCTTTATTTAAACTGGATCTTCTAAACCAAAATATAAGAATATTTATAAAAACATTTCTATTCTATTATCCTCTTTTTTTCAGATTAAAATATCTCTATACTAGTGCTGTAGTTAGCACCAAATCATTAAATTTTGAACATCTAGAGGTATTGTACTGAATGGTCTCACACTCAGAAATGCCATAAAATTTTGGACAGATACTAATTTTGGAGATAATAAAAATTATTCACTTTTTGTAAGGTTATCAGAAGACACCTTTCTCTCTTTTAAAAAAATCTTTCAATTTATACTATAAATAATGTAATTTAATTACAAAGTGACCTTTATTGTTATCTGAGAAATCACAGAAACTTTGCTAAATAACGAGACATTCTAGATGAAGAAAATATGTCATGGAAGTCAAAGACCTAGGGTCCATAAGATGCTGCAACCACACAAAAAGAGACTTCAAATCTTCATTACTGTCTTCTTTTAATAAGGTATTCCCTCTGACTTCTGCAGAATCACAACTCTGGTCTGCCAGAGCTCCAGCAAATGGGATTTCCAGCTGGGGAGGAAGCTGTAGCAAAGACAGTTTCTAAAGAAAAAATTATGGGGTGCTTTTTCCTATCCACCTCTCTCACCTGATAATAACACCAGTTGCTGATCATATGCTGTCACCCCAACAGAGAGCCCACCACGGCAGATAGGTAAATATCAGGATGGTTCCAGTGAGGATGTCCACTCATGGTTTCTGATCAAGCTGTAACTATATGTCCACATATGCCTCCTCCAGATCTGGGGAGGGCTTCTCATGGTTTTTGTTTCCTGAAGTGTCGAGTGACAGACAATTTCCTGTAGCTTGGGAAAGCAAGAGTTGGTCTCATGTTTTTCCAGAACTCCCCACTGATTGCAAGCATCTTGCTTAAACCTCTTCAACAGCTGACTTTCATAATTAAAGGTTGGATTAG
>VYZX01009690.1:26219-38430 GCA_013401335.1 Brachypteracias leptosomus | reverse complement strand
CACTGCCAGATGCATGAAATTTGCTTCATGACCCTGCACTCTGATTTATTACAGACTTTCTTATGATCTCGACACCCAGAAATTTCAGCAACCACCCTGCTGCTTTACTTTCACAATTCCCTCTGTCCCTCTCCTCCATCAGCACAGATACACAGGACCTTCAGACTTTTGTTAGCTTTCAGGACACACTGGAAAATGCATTTCTCTTTCTGTCTCACGGCTATTTGTTTAAAGCCTATGCTACAAGTATACAAGCCAGGATGCAGCTCTAGAATACACACATTTTCTCTATGGAAGGGTAAATATATCCAGCAAGACCTGATAACAAGTTAAGAGAGAGAGTCTTGCATGATAACTCTTCTTTATAAACTTCTTCCTTGAGATGTGCACTCGTTCTTTAAGATACATAATGTAACAGCTGTCACAAATGGAAAAATATTGTGGGGCAATTAATTGGAAGATTTACTATTTTGGTGGGCAAACATTATGACTACCCTTGGCACTATATTTTTTATTTACATTTTCCTTTCAAGAAATCCAAAAGTTGTATTTTTTAATCTTTTTAATTAATTATTCTCATTTCAGCAGTAGGAAGCCTGCTTTTAGTATAATTAAATCCTTACATTCTTTAAGAATGCCTTTAGCTACTGTTATGTTGCCACAACCCAACTTAACTTCTCTGATGTTTTGAAAAAGATTCTCTGAAATTTAGGAAGAAATAAAACACAAGTTCATTTGAATGTAAGGTTGCAATAAAAATAGTCTTAGCAAACTCCTTTGTTATGAAAATCACATTGCTTCCTATTTACTATATTCAATCACGGTAATTTTCAAACAGCAGAAAGATAAAAATTCAGTGAATCAAAATAAAGAATCAAAAAGATTGCTGGAATTTGATATGAGTCAGATCAGACCATCCTGGGACCTTTAGAGAGTGATTTAACCAGAAGCACACACACACAAAACCTAGAAGCAGAAATACACCTTTGAGAAGATGGAACTTGTCAAATTCATCCTAAAAAATTAACTGTGGTGTTCACATTTATGTTAGGTAGGCATTAATATTTCTCTCCCCTCCTGTTCTTGTCCTAGCACTCCAGGCATTCCAGGATTCCACAGAAAGATGAAAGCTGTTATGCAAAAAAAAACCAAACCACCAAACCAAACACCAAAATGAGAAAGAGGAGAAACCTAACAGAAACTTTTAGAATCTTGGACTGATTTCTCTAACAAGGAAAGTAAAACAGAGACAGACTGGCACTCTATATGAGCAAGCAATAATTTTTCAGCAAATTTGATGTATTATCATGAAACATATAAAATGCATTATTAATCTTAAAAGAATCACAGAATGGCTGAAGTTGGAAGGGACCTCTGGAGGTCATCTGGTCCAACCTCACTGCCCCAGCAGGCCCACCTAAAGCTGATTACCCAGTAACATGTCCAATAACACGCTTCAGAAAAATTTCTATCCAACTTTATCTTGTACCTAGCAGTCAGCAAGTAATGATGACCTATTAAGAACTGGATTTAAAACCTCAGGAAAAAGGTATTATTTTTAACAGGATGGGTTCAATGGACCATGTTGTCATGTTAAGGGTAAGAGTTTGATGTTTGCTTGCCAGAGCCACAAAGACTTTCACTGCAGCACTTTTGTAAATTCACCATTTGCCCATTTCAGAGTCCTGCTGAGGACTTGCACTGAGACAATTTAAGAGTTAAAAAATAGATAGGTTTGATTTATTAAAGCTACAGCTACAATAGAATTGGAATTGCCGTTGATTAATGCATTAACTGCAAAAGCAAAGTCAAGCTTAGGTTAGTAATTCCCAAGTAATATCCAAAAAGGTCAGAGGCACAAGCCTTTGTAATAGTGCTGATATATAATACTAATGCTAGAAAAAATTGTGACGTATATTGAAGGAGCAATTCTTATCACAAAGATGTCCCTGCCTTGGTTGGAGAAAGAGAACAGCCTGCTGACCGTCTCTACTATCTAGTATGATTTGAACAGAGAGCTGAGTAACATATTCATATATGTTTAGCATGTAATCCACTAAGATCATTACCATACNAAAAAAAACCAAACCACCAAACCAAACACCAAAATGAGAAAGAGGAGAAACCTAACAGAAACTTTTAGAATCTTGGACTGATTTCTCTAACAAGGAAAGTAAAACAGAGACAGACTGGCACTCTATATGAGCAAGCAATAATTTTTCAGCAAATTTGATGTATTATCATGAAACATATAAAATGCATTATTAATCTTAAAAGAATCACAGAATGGCTGAAGTTGGAAGGGACCTCTGGAGGTCATCTGGTCCAACCTCACTGCCCCAGCAGGCCCACCTAAAGCTGATTACCCAGTAACATGTCCAATAACACGCTTCAGAAAAATTTCTATCCAACTTTATCTTGTACCTAGCAGTCAGCAAGTAATGATGACCTATTAAGAACTGGATTTAAAACCTCAGGAAAAAGGTATTATTTTTAACAGGATGGGTTCAATGGACCATGTTGTCATGTTAAGGGTAAGAGTTTGATGTTTGCTTGCCAGAGCCACAAAGACTTTCACTGCAGCACTTTTGTAAATTCACCATTTGCCCATTTCAGAGTCCTGCTGAGGACTTGCACTGAGACAATTTAAGAGTTAAAAAATAGATAGGTTTGATTTATTAAAGCTACAGCTACAATAGAATTGGAATTGCCGTTGATTAATGCATTAACTGCAAAAGCAAAGTCAAGCTTAGGTTAGTAATTCCCAAGTAATATCCAAAAAGGTCAGAGGCACAAGCCTTTGTAATAGTGCTGATATATAATACTAATGCTAGAAAAAATTGTGACGTATATTGAAGGAGCAATTCTTATCACAAAGATGTCCCTGCCTTGGTTGGAGAAAGAGAACAGCCTGNTGCAAAGAAGTCTAAATATTTATTAAATTCCAAGTTGTGGCTACAGCCTCTGTTTCAGGATGTTCCTAAAATGTGAATTATTAGAATATGGGCACTTCTGTTCATGTCATCATTCTTTGAGGATGATGCAAAGAAGTCTAAATATTTATTAAATTCCAAGTTGTGGCTACAGCCTCTGTTTCAGGATGTTCCTAAAATGTGAATTATTAGAATATGGGCACTTCTGTTCTGATACACTTAAGTATTTGTTGCNATATTCAATCACGGTAATTTTCAAACAGCAGAAAGATAAAAATTCAGTGAATCAAAATAAAGAATCAAAAAGATTGCTGGAATTTGATATGAGTCAGATCAGACCATCCTGGGACCTTTAGAGAGTGATTTAACCAGAAGCACACACACACAAAACCTAGAAGCAGAAATACACCTTTGAGAAGATGGAACTTGTCAAATTCATCCTAAAAAATTAACTGTGGTGTTCACATTTATGTTAGGTAGGCATTAATATTTCTCTCCCCTCCTGTTCTTGTCCTAGCACTCCAGGCATTCCAGGATTCCACAGAAAGATGAAAGCTGTTATGCAAAAAAAAACCAAACCACCAAACCAAACACCAAAATGAGAAAGAGGAGAAACCTAACAGAAACTTTTAGAATCTTGGACTGATTTCTCTAACAAGGAAAGTAAAACAGAGACAGACTGGCACTCTATATGAGCAAGCAATAATTTTTCAGCAAATTTGATGTATTATCATGAAACATATAAAATGCATTATTAATCTTAAAAGAATCACAGAATGGCTGAAGTTGGAAGGGACCTCTGGAGGTCATCTGGTCCAACCTCACTGCCCCAGCAGGCCCACCTAAAGCTGATTACCCAGTAACATGTCCAATAACACGCTTCAGAAAAATTTCTATCCAACTTTATCTTGTACCTAGCAGTCAGCAAGTAATGATGACCTATTAAGAACTGGATTTAAAACCTCAGGAAAAAGGTATTATTTTTAACAGGATGGGTTCAATGGACCATGTTGTCATGTTAAGGGTAAGAGTTTGATGTTTGCTTGCCAGAGCCACAAAGACTTTCACTGCAGCACTTTTGTAAATTCACCATTTGCCCATTTCAGAGTCCTGCTGAGGACTTGCACTGAGACAATTTAAGAGTTAAAAAATAGATAGGTTTGATTTATTAAAGCTACAGCTACAATAGAATTGGAATTGCCGTTGATTAATGCATTAACTGCAAAAGCAAAGTCAAGCTTAGGTTAGTAATTCCCAAGTAATATCCAAAAAGGTCAGAGGCACAAGCCTTTGTAATAGTGCTGATATATAATACTAATGCTAGAAAAAATTGTGACGTATATTGAAGGAGCAATTCTTATCACAAAGATGTCCCTGCCTTGGTTGGAGAAAGAGAACAGCCTGCTGACCGTCTCTACTATCTAGTATGATTTGAACAGAGAGCTGAGTAACATATTCATATATGTTTAGCATGTAATCCACTAAGATCATTACCATACTTAGCAGTGTACACTTTAATATTAATTTTTCTATTAGTTAGGCAAAGGTCTTCACTCGGACACTATAGCCTTCGAAATCTGCATCAAAGCTGTTTGCTTTTGTTGATTTAGGCAAAATGGGACTGTTTTATCTTCACAAGACTCCCTCATTCAGCTGTTTGGAAGACCAGCTCAGCAGATCTTCACTCCAAGAGAGAGCTTAAGAATCTCTTGGCTGCAAATATTTCAACCTTTCTCTTTAAAAGATGTAGAAAACTATTACATTCAAAGAATGTTATTTAATTTGCCATTACCCTCCCTGTATTTAAGAAACACCAGGTTTGTATTTGTCTCAACACTTGCAGCTATACTTGCTTATGGCACAAGCAATTTATAATTTTATTTTTACATATTTTGCCAGAGGATCTTGTTTCATTCACTCCATTTGGTGGACAGAGACAGAAGTAAAGTTAAAAGGACAATCAAAAATGTCTTACTTTTCGAGTACTTGATTTTACAGCCCAAATAATAGTTTTCATGGATGGAATAGACATGCATAATCTAACAAGAATTATAAGTTAGGTTGGCATGACACTTAAAATTCTACTGATTTTGAAAATGTGGACTGTGGCAATTCAGATAATTTCTAAAGCAGAACCTCTCTTCTATTCTGTACTATTTGTAGCTATTTAGTCTTGGACACGGTTTGAACTGAATATTTGTAGATTATGGTTCAGCAGAATGTTGTTCAGTGCTTTTTCCTTAGTGTGTTGTACTCCAGTGATTTCTCTCTTCCATTAGTATAAAGAGGATTTACATCCAGAGAACTATCACGTGTCCTAATCACATTTTCTTGCTAGCATGGCTTTTTCACATGTAGTCAGATCAAGTTTACTGAAGATTAAATAGCTTGATGATAGTAAACAATACAATGAAGAACTACAGGTAAAGGGAAGATTAGGAAAAAATATATGCATACAGACACATACACAAAGCCAAGAGAAAATCATATCATGTTCTTTTGAAGGCACATTTGTCTTGAGAAAAGAAAATTATAATAATTTCCTAAAATGAATACATAACATTTAAAATATTAATGAGGATATAAAAATCCTGGTGTGATCTTCTCAAAAGATTTGAAATTTGGCTGTGCATTAACTACTCCATATTGCAGCTTGAATTTAAAACGTCCTTAGGCTGAAGTGCCTAATGAGCAGACACAAAGGCCTGGTGGGTTCACGAAGGCCAAGAGAGAACATGCAGCTAATTCCTGCAGATTTGGGAGCTTCTATTTTATTTTTTTTAGTACTTGTCTCATATACACAGGAAGCAAGAATGTTCTAAATTGCAAAAGTCTTCTCTTGACCAGTATTCTAAAATTTGACAGAGTATGCCTGAGTAACCTGTTTTATGCATTCTAAGTGCATGAAAAAGTGGAACTTACTTGCTGTACAGGTAAGTACAAGCTGTACAAGTAAGTAGTGAACTGGTAGTATTAGATGCTGTGACACAATTGCACAATTTGTATTGAAAAATTTTGCCAACTGGAGACATGAATTTCTGCATTACAATGGGGAATACTAACAACCCTCTCCTAAAGGATAAAGCTCTCTAACCAAAATATTCTCAACAAGACTATCAGATCTATTGAGGGTTATTAGCTAGACAACATATCCATGAAAGACCCTAGGCAATGATTCCTTTGACTTCTTCATCTTACAGCGAAAAAACATCTCTCAGTGCAGGTAGTTCTTGACAATCTTAAGTTCCTACTGTGGCTAGCAGTTATTAAACATTGTACACAGAAGGACTGCCTCCTCATTTCTTAAAATTAAGGAATGCTAAAACATCTTTTGAGGTCTATAAGACCAGTCACAAGTACAAGTTAGTCTTCCAATTTTTGATAAAATACATTATTTGTCTGAATTTCACATCTCAATGTTTTCAGTGTTTATCAGCAGATAAAAACTAGCCTGAAATATACGAAAAGTTGTGCTGCAGGGTATCAGACATCCTCAGAGTCTGGAAAGCATTTTTACTCAGATTGTTTTGACTTCGTATGGTCTCTTCTTGATACAGTTCAGAAGTTTTAAAAAGTTAGTCTTTGGGAATGAATTGGTTGCTTCACTATTCTCCCTTGGCTCAGAGGCACCTCTGTCTCACTGCCCTTCACTGTTTAGTTGTATAGAGACACAGACTGTTGTGGAGCAGAATCTCTTCTTCCCTTTTCTCCTGTAAATCCTGACCCTGATAGTGATACTCTGTGTGGGAGGCACAGCCCCTCAGTTCATTATGAATGCTGCAATTCTATCAGAATTGTGTATTCTCACTAGTACCTTGGAAGCATCACAGTGCTGCACCTCTCCAGGACAAATACTGGTTGAACAAATTCTGAGAGTCACATTCACCACTTCCTATGATTGTATATGCTGGAGGAATGTATAGCATGTTGTTCAAAATCTTTTAGTTTAGCCTTTACCAGTATAAACAGACTACTCTCTGGGAAATCCTCTTTCAGTGATTCCACTGGCTTGTGGAATTCATAAGGGGATTTAACTTACCAGCAGCCAGTTTAGGAAGTGACTTGTTAGACCACCTACTCAGAAACATGTGTGGACACAGACTGGAAAAAACAACTAACTAAAACAGAATATTTTTTTTTTTGGTCTGTGCTTGTTTATCAAACTTTCCTTGAATATAGTGAAGCTGGGGATGTTCATTCTCACCTTCATACGTAGCTATTTTGTCAAATACCTATTAACATATAAACATTCATAATTTGTGACTTTAATATTTCCTTCTCCTCCCTACTTTCTCTCTCTTGCACACACACACTTAACATTCTAATGATTTGATGTTAAAAATCTCTGTGTTAACAGGTGGACATGGTGCACACACTTTATACAAAAGTCGGATAAATATCAGGCAAGGCTAAATTACTGAGTCACAGGAGACCATCTGAGAATTGATGACTGCATAGTGTTGCATGCTTGAAATCCTTCCTAAGCCATGACACAGTAGACAAGTCTACTTTCTTACAAGGTTCACAATATTTTATTAAACAAATTTTATATAAATCTTATATACATGACAATTTATAATTTATGTGTAATATGTATGAATATAATACAGTTAAATAATGTATAACACATGTAAACCTTACATGATGCAGATTTCACCCTTAAGATGAGATTATATATTTTATAAGATACAGTTTAATACCATAAACTCGAAGTATTTTTGTTAGTCCAATTCTACAATGTTGTGATTGTAACAACTCAAGTTCAACAGCTGTTGCATTTATTCAGCCAAAATAAACCTGCCTCACTAGAGATTTGCAATTTTGCAACTTCTGTTTCCAGCAAATGGAATTAGAGGCATCACTTTAATCTTCTGTTATACTTATCTAAGTGCTGTTATACTTTATTCTAGGTGATATTTAAAACTGGGGAAAAAAATCAAGTTCAATATGAAACGCCTTTGCTAGATGGGCTCTGGAAGGTTACTCACCACACAAAGTAAGTTTTAATTGACATATTAGTAAAATATTCTTCCTCTATTTAAGTCACTTTCATTTACTGAATATATCACAGAATTCACTATCACACGTCCCCAGTCAAAACTAATTTTTTTTCCGTATGATCATGAGTTATTCTGTGTAGATAGAGTTGAAAATCACGGCTTTTTGTAGAGCAAGAGGAATATGGGTCAGGAATACATGAATCATGATATATCCAACACGGTGCTTCTATTTCATTTATGTTTTTCTGTAAAAGCTGCTAAATCAATAGTGTTGCAGAACCTATACAGATGATGACAGCAGGTTTGCATTGCATTGCCAGTCAAACAAAAAACTTTCTCATTTAACTTCACTACAACAGATCTAGTCTTAGGTCATATACCTATTCAGGGAATAAATTTGAANCTCCCTGTTAAAAGTTGTGATCTTAATTTTCCAACTTTGTGTGAGGCCTTTCTTCCTCCCCTGGGAGGGAAGAAGGTGGGGGGAAGAGGGGTGAAACAAATTCTGCTCTGTTGGGATCACCCTGAGCCTTAAATGGAGACACAAATTCACTATTTCATTACAAACATGTAGGCATCTCGGAGTAGTAGGAGGATTAAAAACCACTTCAACACATGGCAATCCAACTATTTAAAGAAACAATTTTTATTGTCTTTTATGGCAGTATCCAGATTAAATTCTAGTTGGGTTTTGGCCTTTCTCCTTTTCTCTCTGCATAGCATCACAGAATCTTTGCAGATTTCCCAAGTGCTCCACCCCTTCTCCCATGGGCCATAGACTTTTCTTTTCTTCCTGAGTTCCAGCCAAAGCTCTCTGTTCAGCCAGGCTGGTCTTCTTCCCTGCCAGTTCATCTTCTGGCACATGGGGATGGCCTGCTCCTGCACCTTAAAGATTTCCCTCTTGAAGAATGTCCAGCCTTCCTGGACTTCTTTGCCCTTCGGGACTGTCTCCCAAGGGACTCTGTCAACCAGGCTCCTAAACAGGTCAAAGTCAGCTCTCCAGAAGTTCAAGGTGGCAGTTCTGCTGACCCCCCTCCCTCCTTCCCCAAGAATTGAAAACTGTCATTTCATAATCACAATGCCCCAGATGGCCTCCAACCATCACATCGCATCGCAAGTCCTTCTCTGTTCACAAAGAACAGGTCCAGCCTTCCTTAGTTGGCTCACTCACCAGAGTCAGGAAGTTGTCTTCCACACACTCCAGGAACCTCCTGGGCTGTCTCCTTTCTACTGTATTGTATTTCCAGTAGACATCTGTGAAGCAGAAGTCCCCCCAAGAATAAGTCATAGTGATTGTGAGACTTCTCCCAGCTGCTTATAGAATACTTTATCTGCTTGATCCTGGTTGGGCAGTCTAACAGACTCTCACCATGATATCTGCCTTGTTGGCCTTCCCTTTGATTCTTACCCATAGATGCTCAACCCTATTGTCACCATCATCATTCTCAAGAATCAAAGCACCCCCTAACATACAGGTCCATTCTACCATCTTTCCTTCCTTGCCTATCCCTTCTGAAGAGTGTGTATCTATCCAACACAGCACTCCAGTTGTGTGTCATTCCAGTCATCTCACCATATTTCTGTGATAGCAACTATGTCATAGTTTTCCTGCTGTACAGTGGCTTCCAGCTCCTATTTGTTGCCCATGCTGTGTGCATTGATACAGATCCACTTCAGCTGGGTTATTGATCCTGTCATCTTTTTGGGGTGAGACAGCCTAATTCCTACCTGATCATTTCCAGTCACTTCCATGATTTCTAGCCCATCAACATCCTTTCTGTCTTCACTATCATGTGACAGATCTGTCCCCTACTTCCACTGGGAAGGTAAAGCTAAGAACATCACTAGCATACCATCCCACAAACATTGATAGGTCGCCTTAGTGCTTATCTCCAGCAAGCCTAGTTTTATCCTTTTCTAGATAAAATATATTCAAGAAAAAAGCTCTTTCTGTAATTGAAGAGTTTCATTAAAACATACCTGCTTCTCATAGTTTTAGGTTAAAATTATCTTTAAAAATTTTCAACAATTATTTCTGCACTGCATTGTAAATTTCTGCACGGCTTAACTTTAAGTTTGATTCAAATCATTCCAGTTTTACCACTATTATAGATCACAAATACATCTTTTTCTGAAAATTTTAAGACAAATACCTGTGCTTTCCTGTGTACTGTTTATATTTTGAAAGAGTCATTTCCCCCTTAAGTTAGCTGATGATACGTAAGCAAGGTACAAAATAATTATCATGTTTACTTAACAAAACATGGTGCCCCAGCAGACTTAATACTTTATGAGAAGTAATTCAAATGCAAATGGCAATTTCAGTGACAGATCAAGCATAGTCTTGCAGAGATATCTTTGAAGGTTTGTAGTATTTCAGCTGACAATTGATGAACTGTTCAGTTGAAAAATTTGAGCAGGAAAATATTAAATAAAGATACGTATCAAATCAATATTTATTCCAGGTATGTTCTTAGTCTGCATTATAAACATAGAAAAAAAGTCAGGAGCCTCATTTTCCAAATCCCATTTGCAGACTCAGTTTATCCAAGGCTTCTAGAGAACCTCTCAGGATATCTGTGGCATTAAAAATTCAGCAGACTTGGTAAGCAAACCGAGCAAAATTCGTTGCTTCCAACCCTGAATGCAATCTGACCTGTGAATGATTTGGAGGTGCTGCAAAATGTGGCAGGCATTTAACGAGGCTTTCTAAGAAGTACAAGGTTGTTAGAGCCTGAAGTATTTCAGGCAGACAACTGCAAATACACAATACTGTGCAACCATCGGCACTTTCTACAGAATCTACCTGTGTGGTTATTTACAAGATCACCCGGCAATTTTAGTGAGGTACAAGCATTTATCACTGGATATTTCTTTTCATAGTGGGATACTCTACAAAAATGTCAGCGCTAGCCCTGCTAGGGAGTTATTTTGTACCTCTCTCACAGTTGAGAGCTGCAGGGGCATCCTATAAGTATTCACTGAAAGCACAGGAGAGTGGTGTTAAATATAGGTTTCCTTACACAAATGCCAGAAATTTCTTACCTCTAGGACTTTGGCAACATCCAGTCAAATTCTGCTTGTAGTTCATACCTGGATCCAACTAGCCTTTTGGTGAGAGATTGCACTGGAGTTAAATTACATCAGACCAAAGATTTTCATATGTTAAAGATCTTAACATTTAACCAGACACAGAACAATGCTTTGATTGGCCTTTAGATGTGCAAACCAGTACTACCAGACAATATCAGAACAGCTTGTGTCTCGTCAGCTTGTGCCTCATTATGTCCTTCAGCTCTTTCTATTTGATCCTCATTTTGCCCTTGAAGTTTCTTTCTGAACTATGGTCCCTGCTCCAGTCAAACCTGTTGTGTTCAGGCATGATCTGCTATTTTAGCAAATGTTATTGGCTTTAACGAAGTCTTGTCCTTTTTAATGTAAGCACTCCACTGCATCTTAAATGCTTAGAAGACACACAAGTCTTCTGCTCCTTTAATGAAAGCCTTAAAAAAAAAAAAAAAAGCAAATGAACCAAAACACAACAAACAAACAAAACTGCCTGCAGCCTTTTTTTTCTAAATTTTTGACTTTGCCCTTCTGACTGCTGCTTTTTATTCAGGAGTCTGCCCTTTAAAAGTTCACAGCACGTCACTGCTGGAGGAGGCACGGGCAGCTGTTACTAGGATACTAAACTTAATTGTGCAGCAAGCACTCACTCTCATCTGAAGACATGCATATGTTCGCCTCATCTAGAGGTGCCCATCCTTTGATATTCTTGTGGGCTGAAGATACGACTATGCCACTGTATTTATGGTTTTCTGAATGACTGTAGATATGCCTCAGGTTTTTTTTGTCTTCTTGTTGCTGCCTTTTTACTGATTGTCATCATCCTTCATAATACAGTCTACACTGCAAAAGAAATGTGCCCAAAAAGTGTTAGAGAAGACCTCAATATGCAGAAGGAGAGGACAAAAGAAATGCATGAATAATTTAG
The DNA here is from genome assembly GCA_013401335.1 of Brachypteracias leptosomus. NCBI lineage: Eukaryota > Metazoa > Chordata > Aves > Coraciiformes > Brachypteraciidae > Brachypteracias > Brachypteracias leptosomus. The sequence continues at coordinate 26,503 of VYZX01009690.1, read as the reverse complement.
AAAACAATACTTACCAAGAGGTTAATGCCAGAGAGAATATGGTTTGCAGTGGTATGATGTTAGATAGCACAACTCAAAGCATTCCTACAAAACATTGCCCAGCTCTAGCTCATCTCCTGGAGCCATTTCTATTTGCACTCTGCTGTCCCCAGAAGGCTGCAGTGAAGATAGGAATCATGCTATGATATATTTAGCACATAGATATAATATGGCAAAATCAGATTTTATTAGGACATAAAGCAACTCAAACAGTATTCCCAGAAGACTTTGTGAATCTGAGGTGG
>VYZX01009690.1:14244-26094 GCA_013401335.1 Brachypteracias leptosomus | reverse complement strand
TTTGGTGCCGTGTGGGCACTGATAGTCATAACAAGGGTGTGTGTTATCAACACTCTCTGGGTCCTAGTACTGCTGCATGAGGGCTGTATGGGGAAAATCAGCTCAGACAGACCCACTACAAGGGGTGAAACTAATTTTGCTCCGTGGGGGTTGCCCTGAGCCCTAAATGGAGACAGAGGTATGTGTCACAGTGTCTTTGAAAGATGGGAGAGGAACTTCTACTACTTACCTTTCTGCCTGGAAAACAGGCAACACTGAGAGATTAGATGCTTTACTTTTGAGAAAACCTATAACGGAGCCAGGAAATGAACCTCAAATTTCCAAACCATAGTTTTATACTTCATCACCAAATAATCCTTTCTTCCAATGCTACTCCAAAATCTGTGTGCATAGAGAGACTGATATTTGCAATGTTAATCAACTCCATATTCCCATTCTCATTAGAATATGCAGAAAACACTGCAATGCCTAAGCCATCTATAAAGACACTCTGTCATCCTGTATATTTCAATTACTCCTAAGGATGGCAGTAACTGCAAGCTACGTAACAAGAGATTACTGTGCTTCTTGCTATTTTGTGTAACCAACAGATAGGCGTGTTAACCAAGCCTCATTACTTTCTCTCTGTCCATGAATATTTCAGCATAACTCACTGTAAACAAATACTTCAGAGGCTAGATCAGTTATGCCGAAGTGTCTTGTATCACTGTAGGCACAACACTAAGATTCATGAAAGGCACATTTAATACCAAAACCCACATATCTGTGTTTGATGGTCTACAATACATATTTACACTCAAATTATTTCCAGTTATTTAGGCAGCTACTTATGTGATGCATTGCCCTTCATACATTCGGGGCATAGGCTATAGTCTTTTTTTGTTTGTTTTCTTTTAGTTGGCTAACTGTAAGGTATGAACGTACAGGAGGAAGGAACTTTGAACATGCATACACCTGTTTTCAGAGGTACTTATGTTGAAAGTTCAGGTCCACACAACAATAAGAAGTATACTTGGCTAAATAACTGTCCTTGAGTAGTTCACCTACTGAACACTGTAAAAGGCAAGGTGTAAAATTAATACACATTGAGAATATGCACAGAATAAACCAAAATTTCAATTTTCAAGGGTGACTGGAAAAAAAAATAAATTAGGACATAGGGTCAAAAATTCAAAAAGTAACAATTAGAAATCTCCTAATGTAGCCAGTATTAGTGTAGAAGACAGAGATTGTTTTGTTTTCCTCCCTGGGATTAGACTCAGGATCCCCAGTACCCAGCTCTCTGGTGATTAACAGAACCTGTTCTGCTCCTGCTGGCAGGACATGCTAAAGAGTTGCCCATTACTTTCATCCCATAAGAAAAAACTTTGGGCATAGCTGAGCTTTTGACATGCAGGGGTAATACATTTGTTAGTAAACTTGTATAATGCTGTATATGCGTTAGGCTCTCATCTCCTTGAGCAGCTGCAGGTCAGTTTGCTAAATGTAAACTCCTTGATAGCTACTGTCTGTACATGTCTGTTAAAGTACATACCTGGCAGCAGAAAATAAATCAACACTCAATTTAAAGTATTTTATAATGTTGAAAATGCTTTTACTAGTTAGAGAGTGGCCATAAAATCTTTCAAAATACCAAAGTAATTCCTAAACTTATGTACAGTAAAACCTGTTTTACTGGATGTTAGTTTGGTCACTGACAGTGACAGTAATGTTTCAGTTTCACCCTTTAATCCCTTTGTTTATATCTATACTCAAGGCAGCTGTCTCAGAATTGCCTTTGCCATGCTAGGGTGTGTGACACTGACCTTTCCTGCACAGCTGGAGGAAGAAATATCCCTGCGCCACAGGCAGCTGGGTAAAACGTCAGTATTGGCTTCATGTATCCCCATTATGCAAAACTGTACAAATACTTACTACCTCTCAAGCAGACATAATAGCATGGATATAAGGCAGGTGTTCAGAAAACACTAGATTATGCCCTGAAGACTAGAACTACCGAAAGGTCGGCAAGTGACCATGTAGGTGTGCCAATTGAAGATACTAGTGTCAGAGAAGTTCACACAGTCAATGACAGATGTCACATAAATATAGGTGCATTAAAAAGAGGAAATGTTATTGTTTTAGCATACCACCTTTACTTTGCAGAGCTTCAGGGGAACATGAATGGGGCAATTCTGCAGGCAACAGACAAACAGATCTTTGGTTAAACATTTTATCAAGAGTGAGGAATAAAATTACTATTCTAGAATGACAGAAGATAGGAGCATGTATCAACATGGTGTGATGTGTCGCTTTTAAACTAGAAATGGTCTACAAGAGCTTGAAATGAGAACCTCAACTTGAAATGATCTGTGTTAGGTTAAACAGCTAGAACTGCATGCTGAAAGTGTACAACTTGCCAGGGTGGTTCCCTTACTTAGGGTCTACTGTACTCTAAGAAGACAGCTTTGAAATTGCCCTTGCAATTTCAATTCCTACTTGAAAAGGCCACTAAGATGAAGTACTTTGTCAGGAATGATACCAAAAGTTAATAGCAGGTCCTTAATGGCACTAAATGTGCTATTAAGCACAGTTTCAGTAAAGCAACCGTGAGTAGTTCAAAGCTGCTAATTTGCAAAAGCTCTTAAAGCCATTTCAGTCCTCTCCTAACCTGATTACCATCCATTATCCCATCTCATTAAAGCCCACAATTCATGGCCTAAATATAATCTGTCAAATTGTTGATGAAAAGCTCAACATGAGCCAGCAATGTGCCAGCGCAGCCCAGAAAGCCAACCATATCCTGGGCTGCATCAGAAGAAGCGTGGCCATTAGGTTGAGAGAAGTGATTCTGCCCCTCTACTCTGCTCTTGTGAGACCCCACCTGGAGTACTCTGTCCAGCTCTGGAGACCCCAGCACAAGAAGGACATGGACCTGTTAGAGAGGGTCCAGAGGAGGGCTATAAAGATGATTAGAGGGCTGGAACACCTCTGCTACGAAGACAGGCTGAGAGGATTGGGCTTGTGCAGCCTGCAGAAGAGAAGGCTCAGGGGAGACCTTATTGCAGTCTTCCAGTATCTGAAGGGAACCTACAAGAAGGCTGGAGAGGAACTTTTCACAAGGCCTGCAGTGATAGGACAAGGGGTAATGGGTTCATACTGGAAGAGGGTAGATTTAGTTTGGAAATTAGAAGGAAATTCTTTACTCAGAGGGTGGTGAGACACTGGAACAGGATGCCCAGGGGGGCTGTAGATGCTCCATCTCTGCAGGTGTTCAAGGTCAGGTTGGATGAGGTCCTGGGTGGCCTGGTCTAGTGGGAGGTGGTCCTGCCATGGAGGAGGGGTTGAAAGTAGATGATCTTGAAAGGTCCCTTCCAACCTAAACCATTTTATGATTTTATTCTATGAAATCTTCAGTGTAATTTGGGTCTGCATCTTCATCGCAATTAGACAGCAATGGCAAAGCTGCCAACTGGAGATTGCTTGTTATTTATGAATTCAGAGTTAGCAATTTTCATATCCCACTGATGGCAAGATCAAGTGTTATGCTTGTTACACTTGCTTGTTGGAGGAATGGGAAGAAATAAAGAGGGAGAGAGAGGGCGTAAGAGACTGCTGGTCAACAAGCGACAGGTATTTTATAAAAAGTAGTCACAAACATAAACCAGAAGTGTAGAAGGACACACCTTGACAACAGCACTCTGTTTGGAAACTTCTAAGTGGCTTTAGGTGTAAGAATAAAGTCTGGTATTATGAGCACTGACAAATAGTTAGTACAGCCTACAGCTCAAAACATGAATTCTTTCTGAATTAACAATGTCACCTTCTTCAGAATTTCTAAGAGAGATGTGGGTGGACATTCAATCACTTGGAAAGTGAGAACATTCAGTTGCATGGAGTGCAGCATTTGATCTATTTCTAAACTGTTAAAAATACTCTTTTTCCACAGTCATTGCACAATTTCTAAGTAGGCCTCTTCCTCAAAGGAACTATGTGATCAGAACAGGGATAGCACAAGCCCTCCTAGAAATTCTGCAGTCTTGGCTATACATTTAGGTATAATGTGAATAAATTGAATATTGAAATGCCATTTTGAAAGAGAAAGCACAAATTTATGCCACGTCTAAAGACAGAATCAGTTTTGGTGCACTGTTTGTAGGGAGGCTGATTCTCTTCCCTACTAGTTTTGTACAAGTTCTACTTTGTTGACTTCAGTCTATATTTTAGCAGATCATTAATCCTTCACAGATGTAATAAGAGCTTAATATGGGAATTATTGTATGATTTATTTAAACAAATTTGTTCTATTTGTAAACAAAGGATTGAAAACTGATCACAGTATAAAGAATCTCAGTTCTAAAAGAATCTAATATCAGCCTAGGCAGACGTCTTTCACTCAATAATATAAGAGCCACTAGACAGATTAAAGATTCTTCCTTTGATAAAGTAAGTATCGGCAGAAGCTTCTAATATTAAAACTAATTTTTTTACACCAAAGCTTTTCCATTAAAACATTAAAATAGGTCAACAACTTTTCCAGTAATTGCAGTCCTTGAATCAAAAAGTCATATCATTCTAAGGGATGTATTCTAATCCAGGCACCACTTAATGAGTGAGATGGGCTTTTTTTTACCCTGGATTGCTGTTTTAATGTTCCATTTCATTCCTTGTTCACAATCTATATGAAAAAAAAAAGAAAGTGAAATGGCAATATTCCAGAGACAGTCAAGTTCCTTACAGTGTTCTTTGCAATATTTTTTGAACTGGGTTTTGTAGTCTCCTTCTGCTGTTCTGACCTCACACAGTGACTGCATAGGTGATATTTTACTTCCAAGCAGGACCAGAATTACTCACATGTTGAGTTTAGACACTACTGTACATTTTCAATAGTGGACCAAACAGGTACTAAACTAAGATGAACTTCATTCTTGCCAAGCCAAACCAAGCTAGTGAAGCAGTCAGTTGTCTTACATTGACCTCTCAAGGGAAGTTGATAGAAACCTCAAATATTCAAATCTCAGTTTGCAGCTGTCTTGCAGTGACAACTATTTTCCTCAAACCGTTTGCCTCATATGTCTCACTGAAAGTTTGTGAAACATCTTAAATGAAGATGAGCTTCCATATTATGTACACAAAATTTCCTTTCCTTCAGTTAGAGCATTTCCCTTCTACTGAGTGTTGCTTGCTTAACAGAAGACTATCATTTCTGCATTGTGTGAAAAAATGCTGCTTTCCCTTCTAAACCTTCTGCTCTGTCAACTCCAAGCTCCTGTGCTACAAGCAGATACATTAATAATTCCCTACTGATTTTCTTCACTTGGCACAAAATTACATAAATCTGTATCATGCTGCTTCTGCATTCATTCCCTTTGAAGGCTGCCATACTCAGTCCAGCTTAGCAGATGTGGGAGTTTTTCTCTATTTCTGACCATCCTTCTTAAAACTCCCTGTATCTCACATAGTTCTACTGCATCTTTTTTTTTTTGATAAAGCATTCAAGCTGTGAAAATATTATGAATTCACAACGTTATACAGATATCTTCTGTTTTGTGTTCTATTCTTTCCAGATAATTCCCATGTGCTTTTTGGACTGCTGCTACACACCAAGTTGATGTCCTCAGGCAGCTATCCACAGCAACAGTGATTCCAAGAACTTATTCCTGATTGTTTACCTCTTCCACCCAACCTCCTGAGAATCTGCCATCTTTAAATTTCAACTGATATTTCTCATTCACTCTGTTGAGCTTTTTGAGACTCTTCTGCAACTCCTTATACCCTAAGCAATCAATCAGACACAGGAGTTTCACTTTATTAATGGACCTCCTGAACTTAGTATTTGCATATGCATACCTGCACATTTATGAATTCCTGCCTTTTTTATTTATTTATTTTAAGAGAAGACACAGCGGCTAAAAGACTGAATGGCTTTCATAACCCTTGCTGAAGCATAAAAGAAATCAACAGCCCTTTGTCTGCTATTCAGAAGTAGCTATAATAAGAGGCATACTCTAGCCCTGGATTATCCTGAAGAGGGTTCATCTGAGGCCCTATCTACCAGTACCCTGCCTTTTAGTGAACAAAACATGTTTGGCATATAATGTCTACAAAAGATTAATGATAGAGAATTTTAAAATTAAGCATTTTGGTATTTTCCATATACAGACAATAATCACTTAATATATCTAGTTGAATTAAATTGTGTTTATCAAACAAAAAAATTTATTCCACACTACAAATAACACAGCTGGTGCAATGGTGAAGCATTTCAAAGTATCATTATCACAGGAGGAACAGTGATATAAGGATGGAAAACAAATGGTAGGAACAAGAGAGGATACTAAGCTTTGACTGCTTTTACATTTATGAGCCTCTGAGCTGGTGAAAAAAAAGCAACCCTTTGAATATCTGTCCCGATGGACCCCTCACATCCACAGACTTTATTACAGTTGGGTACAGCAGAGATTTTAGGTCACTGTTTAGCAGTTCCTATTGATTTCCCACAGTTAATGTAAAAAAAAGAGAATGAACCATTTACTCTCCTCTTTTCTTAGTGACGGTTCATCTCTTGCACTTTACATTTGAGTAGGTATGTGATATTGTGAATTTTTTTAGTTGAGAGTGCATATGAGATAAAAGAGTAGCTTCTAACATATGAGCATGTCAAGATTCAATTGTTTTGCTCTTTGTACCAGAGAGTAAAGTTTATGATACGGTATGAAAAATGTTGATTCAATATGCAGAGCAGTGAGCACCATCTGGTTGCCTTGTTTGTCTAACCTCATGGGTTTCTCCTGCAGCTGCTAGTTGCATTACGATATTTTCATGATAGGTCACTTCAACTGAAATGTGTGTGTTGCTCTAAATAGTACTGTCTTAAACTTGAACTTTGGGCTTTCAATGCTGTATTTGATTTGTAATTAGGAGTGCAGCTTAGTGTAACAGGCTTGAGTTTGCTGTCTTTATTGTCCGAAAACTTTATAAAGTGCTGAGAGACTTATAGCATTTTATTTGATGTAACAGCAACCATTCTCCAGCACACTCTGAGCTGCTTCAGAAAGACTAAGTGGAGAGGGCTTGTTTAAAAAAAGAAAAAAAATTGTTTTAAGCTTGCTTAAAGAATTCTTCAGAAGCATTAAAAGAACAAAATGAGATTTTCTGTTTACTTTCAGACCATTTATGAAGGTTTAAAAAGTCTGAAACAGAATTCGGCTCTCACAGTAGAGTAAGAGGGGTTAACTTTGCAAAAGGTTGGGACTGAAAGCACTGTAAAAAATATGATAGTCACTAATCAGTTCCTGAGACTTAGTAAAAAAAAACCCCAACAACTGAAAACACAGAAAAACCTGTTTTTTCTTGAAGGACTACATGAGAATTGTGTCCTCTTACCCATAGGACCTGGAGGCAAAAAGCAGAAGCTTGACCTCTGAAGCCTCAAGGGATTTAGAATGAGATTTTTACTTAAATATTCAGTAAAAATAAACAATGATATTACACTAATCTTTAAATAACACCTTACTATAGGTCATGTAAAGGTCAAAATTATTGGATTATTTTTATGCTTTGCAGTTACACAGGAACTGGAAGGACAGTTCAGACCAAGGAATCCAAACGTGCAGGTTGAAAAGTCTTTGCTTACCACTCACAAAACAGCTTTTTAATTGTGAACATAGGTTGCTTTGAATTACCTATAATAAATGTCAGCTGTATGAATTCTAGTCAGGCATGAACTAAGAAATTATTCTGATTCCCCCTTTCACAATGTTGTATAGTGAAGACATAACATGTCACATCCTGTTGCATCTTTGTTTGGCCCCAGGGCACTGTACTGGGCTCAGGAGAGCTAGATTCAATGGCTGGCTTAGACATAGCCTTATTGTGGAAGCTTGGTTAAATCTCTTAGTCAGTTTTCTGGGAATTAAGCACCTAAGTGCTTTTCAAGATCTGATCTTCTATGTAAAATAAGAAGTAGAGAAATTCATATTTTCATAGAACCTGCAAAGTTAAGAATCTGTCAACATTCATGAGGTGCCAGAAAATATTGACCAGAAAAAACCCCAACAACAAAACAAACAAACAAAAATAACAAAGCCAAAAAATAAACAGAAATAAATGTTTTGTTAGAAAGAACTGAGGATAATTGTCAGATTCAGATGCTATACACCCAGTCTATACACCAAGTAAATTTCCAACTCTCTTACTTGCCAGATGAATGCACTTTGGAAGTCATTTCACTGAGATTCTGTCTCAGCTTTCCCATCTGGAAAATATTATCAATCTCTTTTTTTAATGTATTCTGAGATCTATTAAGGAAACGGTGTAATAACAGATTTAGTTGCTGTTCTCACTTAACCCAAACCTAAAGAGGACATATAAGCTGTTTGGCAAGAACAACATTAGAGTACTTTTCCAATGAGTTGCTAGTAAGTACAATGTATAAGGTTTTTTGTACTACTGAAGTATTATGGATAAATCCACAGATCCTTATCATTAGCATCAGTCAGATGCTGGGAGTAAGAAGAGATGCCTACATACAGCCCTCAGAAGGATAACTTTTAAATTTTGCCTCTTCTGATACTGTGGATTTCACAGAATGTCTTCCTGAAGTACAGGTTCATGAAGGATGCCCATTTCAGTCTTGCTAATATGATTTAGTTGCAAGGCTGGAAAACATACATATAAAATAACCTGTCCTTTTAAATTGAGATATATTCTAACTTTCCTTACTTCTGATTTATGATCTCCAACTCCCAATAAATATATCTGAGCTGAGATCCTGGCCCCAGGGAAGCCAATGTCATAATTTCTACTGACATTAAGAGACCATCATGAGCCACTCCAAATAACCAAAATATTCCAGTCAATCTCTCACCTGCTTCAGAATTCTTAGGGGTTTATTCCATTTTGCACCTACTTAAGATTCGGATTGCCTTAAACGTTTGGATTGCCTTAGATTTTGCACTTTCACTGCTAATGTTTTTTGTAGTGGTCGAAGAACTGTTCTTTTTTTTTATTTTGGACAGCTATTACCTGTTCAAAGACACTTTTTAATTGATATTCTGTGAATACCTTAATTGAAATGTTGTGCTGTTTCATTCGTGTCAGAAACACTTCAGCCTTAAAATAGAAACATTTTTTTGTAGAGACTTGGTTCTCATTCACACAAGTGTAAGTTAATCAAGGGAGATGCGACTCATTCATTCAGTATATCAACACAAATAGGACATTCATGTAATTTTCTTTTGTGCATTATTTTCTTATTCCTCCCCATTCCTTGCATATTGTTGTTGGTGATTCTAACATGTAAATTGAAGCATGCAATTTTTGTCAACATACATGGGTGGATGCAGATGTTTAACTCTTCTCCCTGAATAATAGGCTGTCATACCAAAGAAGAAATGGCAATTTGAACTGACCATTGTTTTGCCAACTGAACCACATAAATGTATCATTTTTAAATGCTAGCAAGAATCCAATGCTACCAGGAAGGAATCTCAAGCACCAGATTAAAAGAATTACTGGGGAAAAAAATTAGTAAAAAGCAAAGGACTGCTCTCCTATGAATAGATTCACGTAGCTAAGAATACATGTAGTTGCTTTCAAAAAAATTACATAGTGATCTATACTGCAAGGAACAAATAGGAGAAGAAACATCTTTATGATTCTTAAAGAACAAATTCCGTCTTTGTTTACATGGATAACAGGAAGAAGAGCTTCAGCTCTGTGTCACCTTCATTTTAAGCATAATTGAATACACTATATATTTTCTCTGTGCCTAAGTATGGAGCTAAAAACGAGTACTACCTTGCATACAGAAAAGCTCCTGGATGTATTAGTACTTTCTCTAGATCAAGTGCTGCATATCACTGCACTTGAACTCTATTATGCTGAAAAAAGCAGGCTGTCTCCATCAGGCAAGAATTTTTTCAAAAATTAGTTTCAAATTAAGATCTATTTACTCCACCTGAGATCTAAAAGAAACCAGTAGAAAATAAGATTCATCTTCCTTCTAACATTTACTCATTTGCAAATGAGTAATGTGAATGGTCATTTGCATTGGTCCTTCATTTTTATATAGATAGAATCATAGAATAGAAGGGACTAGACTGGAAGGGACCTCAAGAATCATCTGGCCCAGCCTTTCTTGGCAAAAGCATGGTCTAGTCAAGATGGCCTAGCACCCTGTACAGCTGAATCTTAAAAGTGTCCAGTGTTGGGGACTCCACCATTTCCCTGGGGAGTTTATTCTAATGGCTGATTGTTCTCATTGTGAAAAATTTACCTCTTGTGTCCAGTCAGAATCTCCCCAGGAGTAACTTGGACCCATTGTCCCTCAGCTTTTCCATGTTACTCCTTGCAAAAAGGGAGTCTCCATCTTCTTTATAGCCACTCTTTAAATAGCAGAACATGGTAAAGAGGTCTCCCCTAAGTCTTTTTTTCTCAAGGCTGAACAAACCCAGATTTCTCAGGCTTTCCTCAGATGGCAGCTTCCCAGTCCTTTGATGATCTTTGTGGCCCTTCTCTGGACCCTCTCCACATCTGTTTTCTATACTGGGGTCCAAAACTGAACACAGTATCCCAGATGTGCTCTGACAAACACTGGGATAATGTCTTCTCTGTCTCTGCCGGTGATGCCTCTGTTGATGCAACCCAACATCCTGTTGGCTTTCTTGGCTGCTGCAGCACACTCTTCACTCCTATTGAGCTTGTTGTCCACCAGGAGCCCCAGGTCCCTTTCCACAGAGCTGCTCTCCAGCTAGGTAGATCTCAGCCTGTGCTGCACTCCTGGATCATGTTTTCCCACGTGCAAGAACCTTACACTTGTCCTTGTTGAACTTCATTAGGCTCTTGTTAGCCCACTCTTCCAGCCTATCCAGGTCTTCCTGCAGAGTGGCTCTCCCTTCCAAAGTGTCCACTTCCCCACTCACTTTGGTATCATCAGCAAACTTCATCAGGGTACACTTGATCCCATCATCCAGATCACTTATATACATATCAAATAGTGTTGGGCCTAACACCAATCCCTGGTGGGCTCTGCTTGTGACAGGTTACCAATTTGAAAAGGAGCTATTTACCACCCCTCTCTGCGTGTGACCTGTCAGCCAGTTCCCCACCCACCACACGGACCACCTATCTAGACAGCAATGCATCAGTTTCTGTAGGAGAAGGCTGTGGGACCTGTATTGAAAGCCTTAGAGAAATGCAGGTAGGTAATGCCCACCACTCATCCCACATCAACTAAGCAGGTTACTTTGTTGTAGAAGGCCATTGGGTTTGTCAAGCACAATTTTCCCTTGTTGAATCCATGCTGGTTTTTCCCAATCAAGTGCTTCATTTGGCTTGTGATAGCCCCTAGGAGGATTCTTTCCATAACTTTCCCAGGGACTGAAGAGTAATGTGCCTATAATTTCCACCTTTATGACCTTTTTGTAGATGGGAGTGGCTTTAGCCTTCTGCCATTCTTCTGGGACATCCCCCAATCTCCATGACTTCTCAGAGATTATGGAGAGCAACCTTGTAATGACGTCAGCCAATTTTCTTGACACCCTTGGGTGGATCATGTCAGGGCTCATTAATTTGTAGAGGTCAAGCTCCTGTATGTTCACATACCAGCTATTCTTTTGCTGACAGTAGGGAGTGGCTTTAGCTTCCTGCCATTCTTCTGGGACATTCCTCAATCTCCACAACTTGTCAAAGAAGAACTATCATATTAGCTGAAGTGATAGAAACATAGAATGTTTTAGGCTGGAAGGAACCTCTAGAGGTCTTCTCATCCAACCTCCCTACACAAGTAGAGACATCTCTACCTACGTCAGGTTGCTCAGAGCCCCATCAAGCCTGACCTTGAGTGACTCCAGGGATGGGGCCTCCACC
>VYZX01009690.1:0-13612 GCA_013401335.1 Brachypteracias leptosomus | reverse complement strand
ATATTATGGAGAGTGGCTCGGCAACTGCATCAGCCAATTCCTTCAGTACCCTGGGATGCACCTCATCAGGTCCCATGGACTTATTTATGTTCAGGTTCCTCAGGTGGTCACTGACAATGATTAATTGGTGAAGCTGATTGTTTTGCATGTGAATATTTATTTTTCCAATCACCTCAAATCTTCTTTAAAGTCAATGTTTTGGGAAAATACTCCTGTCATTAATTAATTTTAATGTTAATATCACAGCAAGCAAATCTTAAAAATGTGAACACATTTGTACTTGAAAATGTTGTCAGTGATTAATAGGGTGAATTATACAACAAGAGAAATTTCAAAGGAAAAAATAGCATTATTGCTGTAAATAATGTGCCCTGGACTCTGTATTTCAATCTCCAACTACAACATGTCTGTTACACAACGTAATATACAGTAACTTTACATCAACAAACACTCAGTAAATTGACTCATTAACTTTGTACTATACCGTTGCTCAGTAGTCAAAACGCATTATAAATTGCACTTCCACACATATACCTTTATATTTTCCAAATGTCCTTGCATCTGACTATCTTTAATTATGTAAGTAATGTTTGAAGTTGCTCCTAGCCTCTGGGACTTGAGTCAACAACTTGCCTCTAGTTAAGGAAATAATAAAAAAAAAAAGGTAAAATATTCCAGTCCTAATTTCTTTTTCCTAACCCTAGAGATAAATTGTATTTTCTTGCTGAACTGCATAATGAATCCCTTGTTACCACAACAAAGAGATGGAAGCTTACTTCTCCCTCTATAAGACAAATAAGACAAGAATAATGCCAGTGCTTTACATCCCTGCTTTGATGTACAACATAGGATTATGTTAAGCAGAGTTCAAAACATATTGACCATTCTTGAAATATCTCACTGAATAAGTTAATTCAGTGTTCTGATTCTGTACCATTTATGTTGCATTGATTCTCTGTCTAGCTGCAACCTATCAAGAAGTTTAATTTTGCAAACAAGATTTCATGACTTTCTAAATCAATATTTAAAAAAACTCTACTGCTACCTCGTAAGATGACATTCATCTTAAGTATCTTTAAAAATCAAAAGCTGGTTTTGCACCATAACTAATGGACAGATGAAAGCACCTTGACAAGATGAGATGAGTTTTACTCTGGAGACACCTGTCTTCCCTTATGGCTGCACAGGGAGTCCTAACGACTACGTTAGCTTTATGTAAACCAAAATTTTTTGATAGTTAAAGTTTGGTGAAGAAACTCATGTTTCTTCCCTTACATGTTGTTCATTTATTACTTTTGTAGTTTTAATAAAAATTTGGTATTTCTGTGCTTTGCAGATCTTTAAAGTTAATAAGTTAAACTCTCGTTAAAAGTCCTACTTTGTGCCTTTGTACTTACTTCTTCTTGTCTGGTATTTCAATAGGTTTCTATAGTAATTTGTGAGTGGACACCTTTAGCAGCTGTATTTTTTTAGTGACAAATGATATTTTCATTCAACCTCCTTGCTAAGAGGTAGTTCGTAAATAATTTGAGGAGTTTGCAGCTTTTGAGGCAATCTAATTATTCCTGTGTTGTGGTGTAATTTTATTTTTCTTTTATTTGGCTTCTGTTGTATAATGATAATTGGAAGAAAATCCATATAAAAAATAGAGTATTTGAGAATCAAAGACATTGTAATAAATATTCTTCTGTACAATATATAAAACTATGCATTCACTATTTAGAGAGCTAGTGTTTTAACTGAATCAGAAATCAATATGCACCAAGATGTGCATGGTAAATTATCGTATGTCATAAAGGTTGTATCTTGGAAGAATTATAAAAAAAAAAATAAATCAAATTTTTTGCGTGTAAACAGCAGACTTCTTGCTGGCTCATAATGCCATCTCAGACCCAGTTTGGTATTTATTTAAGATCTCAATAGATATTTAAAATTATTTAAAAGACATTTGATTACCCTTGTTGGTTTGGTATTGTTTAAACTTCAAATTAAATTAAATTACTTCATTGTTATATTCACTTTTATTCACCTATTTGCTTGTTAGCTTTGGAACTGCTATATTTAGATCAGAGAGTGAAGACTTGGGAAACATTTATAAAGAAATTAAAATTTGATGATAAAAACTCCTCTACTTCATATAAATAAATAAAGGAAGTTTAATATTTTCTCTGAAAAAAGACAATATCTGGATACAAAATGATTGTATTAGATGAATTGATAAAGTACATAGCTATTAGAGCTGTTTTTTAATTTAGTCTTGGATGTATTTGAATGGAAGATACTGAATTACTCTGATTCCTCCAAGAGTGTGAAACTGTCATACAAAGTGATGACTTCCTAAGAGGAAGTTGAGGACACCAGTGATCATTAATTAGATGACCACAATTTTTTTAAAGGAACAGAGTTTTTCCAGAAGGCTGGAGACACCACCCAAGGTGTAAGCACATTAATTTTTCAACCTTGCACTTGGCAATATTTGTATCTTTACTATCCCTTTCATTGTCTGTCTCCTTCCTTTCCTTTGAATAAAAGCTGAACTGTAGGCAAATTACTTAAGTGAACACAACACATTCTGCTTTGGTTACAGAAAATCAAGTTGAGTGGGGTTAGTTGAAATATAAAAATAACCACATAAAATACAGGCTCAGTCTTGTGTTTGGTATGCTGAGTTGGATCTTAAGAATAAAAATTTGTCAGAACCGCAGCTGTTCCCCAATAGGAAGTTTCTGGTATTTCAGTATTTTTCAGCTAAATTTTAGACAAATTTTAAAAGCATATATTCTGCAGAAATGAAAATGATTCGAATATTTCATAGACATCCCTTCATCCCACAACTGTTTTAAGTTCTACACTTTTCAGGAACCTGCTGTAGTGTTTATATATATTTTTGCCCAGGGGTCTATATCAGAGTCTTTTTATTATGAATGAGCAGGAAAAAAACATGACTAAGGTAAGCCTTTGTTTGTGTGTGACTATTTTTCAGTTTTGCAACAGAGGATCCCAATATTGTTGTTATGTCAAATTAATGGATATTATTAGTGCTTAAGAATGACTTCACTGCTCTGCTGACAGTATCATCCTGACCCAAGTAGAAATATTCTCTATCGTATTGCATCCAATCCACTCTCTTCAGCAGATGAAAAGTGTCTGAAATGAAATTGTTCCTATCTTCATAAATGTCTAAATTAGAAAGTGACCTTCCTGATTCTCTAATTTGACCTTCTTTATAGCAAGAATCATAAAATTGCATCCAGTAACACCTTCCCCAGATCTATCCTGAGCCTATACAACAACAGTTAGCTGATGTCCATGCAATAAGGCAAGTAACAAAGCTTCCCTGGGCTGTCATTAAAATGACATCCTTTACTTTTCATCTAGCTATAAGAGTTATGACCTGTCATTTCATGAGCTTCTGTACAGTATGCAGAGAAGTTATGTTTGTGTAATTTTTACAACTGATATATTAAGTAAAAACCTACAGTGCCCAAAGTAAAGAATAGAAAGGTGCTGATATTTTGTAAAAAAAAAAAAATTCCCTGAAGATAGTGATATGATTAAATTAAATTAAGGTGAGCATACAGGGCAGATGACTCAACTATAAAATATTTATCTTAACAAATGTTACAAAATGTTTTCCTAAAACTAAGTTAAACCTCACCAGAAGAGCTACACATAAGAGTTGCTGACCAATGCAATTGTATAAAAAAAAACCCCAATCATTGCTTTAGGTATAGCTAATAGAGGAATGTTTTATTTTATCCATGTCCTTTGATTTTTATGTATGATGTATCCAAGCATTAAAAACACAATTTAGTTAAATTTGTTAACTTCAGGATCACACAAGCTTTGGTTGTGCCACCTTCTCCTTATGTCATGACATGTTTTCTCTCCTCCGATATGAACACAAGAATATACTGCAGAAAATTAAAAATTCCATTGTCTTTAAATGTTGGTGCCCATACAAAACCTGCAATGGGAATATAAGTCACTCAATAGTAATTCCTGAACACCTATAGATTTGTAAGTTAGGTACTTCTAAACAAGAGTGCATGTGAAATAAGACATACAGATGTAAATGACAATATATTTTGTTACCAGTTCTTGCTCTTTTATTTCTTTAAATCTTTACTGAATGATTAGACACAGAAGGAATTTTGTTGCTTAATTTAATCAAGACTACCTTGCAATTAAGTCACTGGAACTGATGGAGATAAAGGTTCTAAAACCTCTAATTTTTTCTTGAAAAATTTGTTAATGTAGCTGTCAAGAGGATTACTTGGGTATTTGCATTTCAGCTGGTATCTTTCAGCTGATAGTTGCATCTCCTATTCTGTTTCATCCCACAAACAACCCAGAAAATCAACAATCCAAAAGCACGGTATGATGAATTGTATGGGCTAGACAGTAGAAACAGCAAAGATTTTGAAAATTTCAGTAAAAGAAAGGAAATGATAATGCACTGCACAGTATAGAATTAATTGAACTGGGTAGGAGGAAGAGCAGTAAGAGTTCTTAGCTAAATTCAAAAGAAACATTTTCTTTTGGGAATTGCAATTTTATTTATAAACTTCTGAAGTCCTTCTTTCTATGTAATTTATCTTGCTAATCAAATTTGTGAATTCATCAGGTCAGATAATAATGACCTGCTCACAAATCATTTTCTTAATGAAGTTATCTTAAAAGGAGAGAAATAAATCTCTTGTTTCTGTAAAGCTATGATGTTTCAAACAACTTGAAAAGAGAGTTTTGACATAGCATAAATTTGGAAAAAAACACTTAATCATTTGATAAAATTTCAATGCTTAAAACTACTTGAGCAATTAATACATTCTCTTGTGTTATGGGTGAATCATAATTTCAAAGATTCATAATTATTCATGAGAATAGAAATGCAGAAAGAATAAGCTTATTAATCTTTGCCACTTTGGAGAAAGAAATCTGAAATTAATATGTAACCTGTTTAGGTTTCTTTTTCCTTGCTTCTGCTCTAGTGAAAAGAAGTTTGTTATCATTCTGCCATCTGAGGAACAAACCAGCAATGTTATCAACTGTCTGTCTGAATGATTTCAGGGTGTGTCTGAAGGAGAATGATTGTTACAGATATCATTGTTTTTTATATAAGTACTGTAGTTGTCTTGGTAGATTCTAAGATATTTTGGGCAATGAGCCTAATGGCTCCTGTCAGAGACTAAATGATTTTGTGTATGTGTAATGGCTACAAGCACTGTTCAAATGCTCAGATGTTTTATCAACACTGTTTTAGTCACAAATCCAAAACACAGGATCACACAGGATACTATGAGGAAAACAAACTCCATCTGAGCCAGTTCAAATATAGTTTATTTTTGTATTAGTATTACTGTGAGGTGAGAACCTCAGTTTACTTCCCATGGTTTTGGGAACTGAGCTTTTTCAGCATTCATGTTGTGTTTGTTCCTTGCCTTCTGTCAGTCTCACATGAATGGTCACAAGAAATAAAATTACTTCTTTATATATAAAAGTAGGACACTGAACTTCAGTTCTTAATTCTGTGCTTGAAAATGAGTGAAACTTTGGGCAGATTATTGTTAGAGAAAGGGCTGAAAATGCTGAGAAGAGTCCTGCATAAACTGCAGAGTGAATGTGCAGGTCCTCACCAGCACCAATGCAGCATCAACCAGATAGCTTGAATAGCTTTCTGTAGACTGGCTAACCTCATCCTGAAGAGAATCAAGAGTGTGTGCCTGGTTCATTCAACCATCTCTCTTGTCAAATCAGGAACTTCTAACGAGGAGATTGTTATGAACAAAAAGCTGGAGGCCCTAAACCATCTCAGCTACTTCTGTGATCATCGTCTGAAAATATTGTTTTGCATACCAGCTTTAAAACTGGTTAATGCAAAATGGAAACAAAATACAAATATATTGTCAAATAGAATGTTGCGTTGTCAGGAGAGAGAGGAATTTAATTTCAGATATGTTAGATGGTACTTAGCAAAAACCTAGTTCCTCTGGTTTCACTGTTCTAGTAACAGATATGAGCCCAGGAAACACTATACATTAAAGCTGACTGGAAAATCAGTTCTTTAAAGTTGGTACATGGTGACATGGAGAAGAAACCCTAAAAACATAGAAATAGGATATTGTGGTCAGAAGTTGCTTATTTTTCCACACTCTCTACTATTCCATATATATATCTGTAAAGTTTTTAGTTTTTCTAATGTGACAATAACTGTAGTAAAGAAATACTGTAGTGTTTCTATAATAATCTGGATGGTATATCTTCATCTGTAGGCACTATATGATTGCAATCAGACTGATACACTCACACAGCATCCACAACACAAAGTAAAAATTTCAGTAACTGCTTTTAGAGCTTTCAAATGTTTTCTTTAATTACTTTTCTTTTTCACCAGCGAAGTACAGCGTGAGTACTGCATTAAAGGTCGCTTAACATTTTGCACACTGACACTGAAGCATAGAGTAAAGGTACTGCTAACCAGAAAACTTTTATCTAAAAGCTGTTCATGAGACTAAAATAACTGAAAAGTAAACACAAAAAAATAACAACTTATGTTGTTCAGACTATGATTATCTTTTCTTTCATTTCTGAGTTGCACAAAAGACTAGTATAAGGCTTAATAGTCCAAGGTATTTATTAAGACTAGAAAGAGTGTCTTCAGGAAAGAAATTTTTCTTTTTCTTACCAAAGAAGCCATATAAATAGTTAACTTGCTTCCCCCAAACAAAGAAGTCTCTTAGGAATGACCCAAATATTTTACTTCAGAATGTAATAAAAAGCGTTCTTCTTTTTCAGATAGAAAGGTCCTCAGGGGTTGCAGAAGTCTTCTGAACAAATCTGAGAGATTTACCTCTCTGAGGGTTTTGTACCTATTAATGGCCAAATAGAAGCTCATTGTCTCAATTTCTTTTCACTTCTCTGCCTCTGTCCTGCTGTTTAAAGTCCAGCAGCAGAACCACAGGGAGATTATGGAAGCTTGTGTATTTCCTTGCAAAGAAGTTGTCCTCAGGCATTTTGTAGAGCTGAGAGAGCTTTATTCCCAGCAAACACTATCATTAATGGATTTTTTGCTGCTTTGGTACTTACTCAGTAGAGAGTTCCTTTCAGATTTTGGGAGATTTTTCTCAATTTACTATTTCTTTTGTTGATTCAGAACAGACTATTCTGCATTCCATTTTCTGCTTAAAGGAGAGTTTTGTGTATTTTTATCCACAGGTAGAATCCAACCTTTGTGAAACAAAGAGATTGCTGTGATACTTCATATTTATTGTTGTTTAGCTGACTAGTTATTGGAGTGTTTGTTGAATTAACAAATTTATTGCAAACTAGATCATATCCATATCATTTAAAGCATTGAATTATCAGCATGAGTTTGATCTACTGTTTACCACTGTTGTAAAATAGCTGAATTTCAGATAAGTTGCTGTGCAAAGTTTAATTCCTCCTTATGAAAATTGACTTCAATACTTAAACTGATGCTTCTGCTCAGACTGTTTCTATGTATTCTTGTGGCTTCATAGGCCTTCTCATTTCTTTGGTTAACCAAAATTCTAATGCACACAGTAGAGGTTAGCAGTTGAAATTCAATTTACAAATCTTTCCTTGTCCCTTACCCCTAAATCATTTCCTAGCACAAAACTTGTATTATATTTTTCCCATTAGTCCCCTTTTAGCACTGAGTATTCTTATATCTATTGTTTCATTATTTTGTGGACAGGAATGGAGGTACCTGGAAAATACAGAAAAATCTGTGCTGTACACAGCTCCAAGGTGGCTATCTGCAAAATCAACATGCAAACTAGGACTTTAACAGTGGGTTTGTGATTACTTTCTATGACAGAAGACATAGAGGATTAACATTAAGAATAGCAGAGAAGTGTTTGGAAGAGGAATGTGCATGTTTCGGAAAATGTAGATAGCTTGTTAATGGTAACAAAAGCTTGGATATCTCCTCAAAAACAACAGCCCATGAAGGTACTTCCCTAAGGAAGTAGTTTTCAAGAGGCATGAAACATGAAACAAAAGAATGTGGCAGCAGGGGAAGCCCAGACTACAAGATACTTAAGATTGGGGTAGCAGTCTTAAATGAATTATTTTTGTTACTTAACTGAATTTGGCAAAGGCAAAGAGCTGAAAGCTGTACTACTTGTTATAAACTTGGACAGATAACCAGATAGGTATTAACCATTCACTGAGTTTCTCTCCACCCCCTGCAGTGTTCAAACACAAAACATATAGTGGCTTATACCCTCCTGTTCCTTTACATTTCGTTTGATAAAGATGTGGTTTTATATTGTCAAGATAATCTATGTGCACAGCATTTAAACCAGAGTCTCTGGGATGCCAACTGTAACATCTACTAAGAATGCTCTTGCAAACTTCATAGCCCTTCCAACTGCCATGGTAGTACAGCCTCCTCCTTCTGTATTTCAATGAAGTGGTTTTGCTGTGAGGGTGAAGTGGATGATGTTCATGAGCTAAGTGACTCATACATGGGAGGTGTTCAGGGAGACTTGTAGGCTTTCAAGAAGGGACCCATCCTATGTGTGGCTCCTGTTTGCTCTTTGCCTGAGCTTGGTAATTGCCGTGATCTAAAGGTGCAGAAGCATGTCTTGCAATCAGGTATGTGGTAGTTCACAGAGTGGTTCATGGGGTAGGGAACATGCAGAGGACCAAGGATGCTGCCGGGGCATATGTTTGATCTTGGTATCTCCTGCACCAGCCAGAATTGATGTATGTCTTGATGTTGTATTCACTAACAAGAAAGAATCTGCTGGGAATCTGTTAATCTATGGTAGCCTTGGGTGTATAGACTATTAAATAGTGGAGAACAAGATCCTGAGAGGAATGAGGAAGGAAAGTAGCAGAGTACAGACCCTGGATTTCAGAACAGACTTTAGCTTATTCAGGGATCTGGTAGGTGTAATCCCATGGGAGACACCTCTGAAGGGCAAAGGGAGTTAAGGAAAGGTGGCAGACCTCTAAGGGCAGCTTCCTTCAAGCTCAAGAACTGTTCAATCCCAACACTCAAGACAAGTTAGATTCTTCAGGAGACTCGTGTGACTAAGCAGCAACACAAAGGAGGTAGGGAGATGCTGCAGAGAAGGAATTGACAAAGCTTGCCTATATAAGGACGTAAGGATTGATGCTTGGAAAGCTAAGTGTAGATAGTGCATGATCAACCTAGTTATCTTCTAGGTTGAAATGACTGGATTTGTGAATGAAGGGAAAGCAGTAAATGTCATTTATCTTGACTTCACCAAGGCTTTTGATACTATCTTCTGCAATATTCTTGTATGTGAGTTAGGGTATTATGGTCTGGATGGGTGGAAGACCAGATGGATAAAAACTGGACGGTTGGACTCAGAATGTGGTGGTTAATGGGTTGCTCTCTACCTGGAGGTGGAGTACTGCATAGGACTATACTGTCATCTGCTCTGTTTAACATCTCTATCAATGAATGGAGGAGGTGGTAGATGACATGGACACTCATGAAGTCTGCAGATAGCACTGAACTGGGGCCAACAGTTGATATGGTCATGAGCAGGGTTACCATCCAGAGGACCTAAACAAGCTAGAAGAACAGGCTAATGATAATGTAATGAAATTCAACAATGATAGATGTAGAAATCCAGTGTCTGGAAAGGAAGAATCTCTTACAGTGGTATAGCTTGCTGTACTGCCATACTGGAGAGCTGCTTTGCACAAAAGGCACTGGGGTCCTTGTAGGCAGAGAGCTGAATGTGAGCCTGCAGTGTGTGCTAGTTAGAAGCACACATTTAGCATGCTGTATCCAGCTTTGAGCCTTCCAGTATTCGAGAGATGTAAAATCGGAATGAGTTCAGTAGGGGGCCACCAGGATGCTTCGAAATTGGGGTGTTTCCTCTATGAAGAGAGGCTGAGGGATGGGGAATTGCTCAGTTCAGAGAAGAGATGGATTTGGGGGTACCTAACAGTAGCACCCTAGTACCCATGGAGAGGTTATCAAGAAGATGGAATCAGGATCTTCACTGTGAGGGGATGAGATGCAATAGACATAAAGTAAAACAACAGAGGAGAAACTTTTTTACCATTAGGTTGTTTAGGCAGTAGAGCAGGGTGCACAGAGAGGTAGTGCTGTTCCCATTCTTATTTTTTTCAAGATCATATTTGATAAGGCCCTGAGCATCCTAAATTGTTCCCATAGCTGGCCATGCCTTGAGCAAATTGACCTCCACAGACCTCCACATGTTCTTTCCAACCTGTATCATCCTATGGTCATATGGTTTTTGTTTACATCAGCTCAGAACAAATAAAGAACAGAGAAATAATGAAGGACAAGAAATGTCTTAATGGCAGTTTTAGTATCACAAAATCTCATACAAGTTCTAAAGTTTACAACAGAAAGATGGAGGAACTCATCTCTGTAATAGAGATGTCATTGTAGAACATCTTTCTGAACTAAAAGATCATTTAAGATTTAAAATTTTACCGAAACATTGGTAAAAATCATTATAGACCAAAGCACTGTCTACTACCTTGTATTCAGTGATATTGTTTTGAGACTGTCAGTATGAAAAGCTCATTCTTTCTGTCTTTCATAAAAAAAAAAATTAAAAATTCTCACTAGAATTCTTCCAACATTTTTCCATTTTTGCTGGCTTTCTTGTGGTAGAAACATTGATATACCTAGTCAAGGCTTAATTATCAAAATCCTCTCTATTCATAGGAGGGAAAATAACTTTTTAATAACAACAAGCTGATTTGCTACTGTAGATGTGGGACTTGACTATTTTTCTTGCCTGTGATATCAGACCACAGCAGCTTTTAAGCTTCTTCCTGATCCTTGGTAGTATATGCAGTTTCACCCTATTGTTCTTTTTGAAAGTTGAAACCAATAGGTAGCTGGGTAAATGGTAGATTAGCTTGGGTGCTGCAGTACTAGCTTAGACTCTGCCTGGCATAAACTGGCATGCTGAGCAAAGCTCTCATCAGGTGCTGTGTTAGTTTAGCTTTTATTAGTGAATGTTTGTGTGTATCTGGCTGAATATCGTGTATAAATACTTACCATATGCTGCTATCTATGTAATAGAATGCAGTTGTTATCAGGATGAATATTACATAAATTTAATGGAAGTGACTTTTTTTTTAATGTTGTCAAACCTCAAGGAATCCTGTTGAGTAAAAATTGTTATCTGATCATTGTCCTTATTCCTTGAATGTTACAATGTCATTCAAGGGTTAAGGCTGGACCAGCCACTAGATGGATGACAGATACTCTCTATTAACCACTCTCCCTTCCCAAAGGGGAAGAGAAAAGGATTAAGAGAGACAGACTTATGGATTGGAAAACTAAAACAGTTTTAATGAAAATAGTAAGAATAAAATGAAATATATACAAATATATACAAACATAATATTGAACTCAAATGCCCCTCCCCCACCCATCCCCCATGGCAATTACATCACTGTCACCACTGGTGCTGTGGAGCAGGCACTGGGGGAATCCTGGCCTGGACTCAACAGCAGATGGGAATTAGATTCAGGAGCTGGATTCAAGAAATGTATTCAGGAACACATGTATTGGGATTGAAGGCAGAATGGACAGAGTCTTCCTTGGACTCCAGCCATTGAAGAAGAGAGCTTGACCCTTGGGATCTCTCAGCTTTATACTGTACATGTCATATATGGAATGGTCAAAACTTGAAAGCAGATTTCTTTAAAAAAGGACCACTTTTATAAATACGAAACAAACTAGTTTGTTCAGTTTTCTCTGTCATTTACCCCCTCCCATGTTTTTTTATCTTTCAAGGTAAGGAGAAAAAGAGAAAAGGTGCTTGCATGTGCATCTGAATTCATAAGAATGGGGAAAAAAAGGATGTTTTCAGAACAAATTTTGAGCTTTTTTACCATTACTGCAAACAGAATTGCCTTAAAACCTTTTTTTTTTTTTTTTAACAGAAGTACAAAGACTCATTTTTAAACTGAGCATCCTTTAATTTTCAAACGACAATACCTGCCTTACACTTCCAGTACTTACACCTTAGGCATGAAAGGCTGCTAGGGCACATAGTCAAGAGTACAAGAAGTCCTGGTTTATGTGACCTGAAAATGGTGCACCTCTCCAAAGAAATGCAATGAAGGCTTATTCCATGCTGTGCAGCTACACTAACAAGGGAAAATATTCCTCCTGGAGTTGAGCATAAATACCAACATATGCTGTGTGACTACTGAATGACTTGAAAAATATTTTTGCCTCAAGTGCAGGTTGAAGTCAATGGGATTGCACTGGTGTATGGGTGAAGAACTTGCATACAACATCTCTTGCCCCATACATGGCATGTACCGTTCTGCAGAGATATGAGTCTTTTTTTAACCTAAACTGTGGCTGATTTTCTGTGAAAGTATAAAGGGAAAAGTTGCCTTTTCCCCTCTGCCCCATTCCCCTCAGTGATGAAAGAGTGACTAAGAAACAGTTTGAAGGGCTGAAAACAGAAAAGGGAGACTGATTTGTCCCAGACTGGACTTCTCTTGACTGAGGTGTTCTGGGCTGTGTCATAGAGGTGAAATTACTGAGGACAATTTGGCTGACATCCTTAGATACAATCTTAATGCCTTACAACATTTAGCTTAAAACATTATTATAGTTCCACGCTACTTCTAAAAAGAAATTAATTTGATAAATAAGCCACATTTCTTGTTGTCCAAACTATAGTTAATGGTATTCACCATTCTGTTTGGGTACCTCTGTAAAAAGATGAAAAAGAGTAGGATTTTTTTTTTCACCAAAATCCCTTTTAAATGCAATTTATTTAATAGGAGACTACTGTAAGTACATTTAAAGTTAAAGTTCTGATATACAGTGGAGGATCTGGCTCCAAGGCATGTTGTTCCATATTGACCAATTGCCTCAGGATTTCTTATGACAAATTTGGGATTGTTCTGATCACCTCTGGGCTCACTTATATTTACTTTCTGTTGTTTGAGAATGTGCACAGGAAGGTATCACTGCTCTTATCATAAATCCATGGATGAATAACCAGTAGAAGAGGTTTTAGGGGTGAACTGCTAAGACATACAACTCCACAGTCACCTTCACAGGTGAGGACTCAACTCCATGATGGGGGCTGTCAGGCCCTTGCCAATTCTCCCAGACTATGAACACGTACCAGGAGTGTTGCTCAATATCCCAACTGTTGAAAGGAACTGTAATAGGTGACCAAATATCCATCTGATATTCTGTAATTATCACCACTATATTTGAGCATTGGAAGGAGGATAGGCTCAGTTAATTTGGAGCTCTTTTCCAATAATATTTTCTAGAATCTGATGGCTTAGCATGTTGTTACAGCTGAGCTAAATAGCTCGGCTTTTCTGCAGTTCCATGTGTCAGTTCACTCAGGATTCTGAGGTGGATATTCTGATGTTTTTTCTTTCTTGTGTGACAATTCTGAGATGAACTTCTTGTATGGAATAGCTAAATATTCCCAAGGGTGAAGCCCAGCACCTACTAGTCTTTCTGTGTGCATCTAGTATTCTGTTTCTTTTCTATGAGCTGTTAATACAAATACCAGAAGATAGAAACAGAGACACAGCACCCTACTGAAAATAAAATAATCATCATAGAATCATA
>VYZX01009688.1:0-12960 GCA_013401335.1 Brachypteracias leptosomus | reverse complement strand
TTCCCCACCCTTAAAGGACAGCCCCTCATTTTTCATCTTAACCATATTGCCAAGATTTGTCTAATTACTGATGAAGTCTAAAATTCATCCTGTTTTCTCTAGCTTTTGCCATAAATACTTTCTCTTAACTATCAAATTCATGTTCTGTACTGCCCTTTTCCTCTGTATTTCTCTCTACCAGTATAATCTGTGCCTTATCACATTAACACACTAGAACAACAGCTAGATCCTGAAAGTAACGCACCGAGGGCAAGACAGGCCTTTTGAAGGCTCCTAGACCCAGGAGACTTAACCTGGCTTAGGAACAGAATTTTACATCCACCTGGCATAAAACCTAAAGAGCAGCAAAAGCAGGGCAGAACCCAACCCAAACCACCAACACCCCAAGAAAACAACCCCTCACATCTGTTTCTACCAGCTTGCCACACTCCTTATTGAGTCCTGAGAACCCCCAGCATCCCTCAGCCCAGGGACAGCAGATTCCGAGACTTCCAGGAGTCTTCATCCCTCCCATGTGCCTAAAGGTTTCTCATTGGTTTCCTTCATGCAATTTCAGGGCTTGCCATTCCTTACCATAGGTAGGCTAACAATCAGGGAATCATACTGTGATGTTCTAGGTTTATTCTTACTATCTACGATTATAGAAAATAATGGTCAAAGACTATCAGAATCATTCAAAAGAACCAGAACCTTACTGCTCTTAGAGCTAACAAAACCTAAGGAAGGGAACACAGTAGGTGACACTGATAAAACACAGCTTTGCCTATGATTTTACCAGGTGGTGTATGTATGGAATACATATAATCTTCTAAAACTGTTAAAATGTTCCTTCCTGGAAATCCAGTATCATTTGAGGGAGAAATTCAAACAGCAGTGCAAAGGTCCTCCTCCTTTTTATTGATGCATTTTCTTGGAGATATCCTGGAAGGTCCTAGACAGTTTACTCTCAACCTCAGTGGCAGGGTTTGACTGACTACTCTTGAAGCGGTCGTTGCCGATCTTGGCTGAAAATGGGGGTGTTTATTTCTTATCCAACTGTGGTTTTAGCAGGTGCCTTCACACCAGGTTCAAATTGCTTGCTTTTATTTTGCACGCATTTTAGAGTAAGTTTGTACTCTATTGCTTACTACGTTTTTGTACGTCAGTCTTATTTCTGCTGTGGCAGATGATTTCCCCAGCACCTCAGCAGCTGCCCTGCATGGGGGTTCTGGCAGCCACCCCTCTGCCCTGGTCCCTATCTCCAGGAAGCGACCAAGGAGGAGCCCATGGAGGCCACAGCACGTCCATCTGCTTTCAGACATGGTAGGGAATGCTCCCCTTGGGGTCCATGGCAGCCCCTGAAGAGGAAGCAGGGGAGCCCAGAGGGCATTTACATAATAAAATCTAAAATTATAGAAATTGTGTCACATTTTAATAAGTGTCATTTTCAGTGCATTTTTGTGGAGAATGTATAAAACAAGATGATCTACTAATAAGGTGCATATTTCTTAATTGTATGCTATAAATTTAAGAGTCTGCAAAATTCTTCACACGAAAAAAAAAGAAAAAAAAAAGGAACAGTTTTGGCAAGCAACATTGTGAGCTACATGCTACATCCTGTCCTTAAGCACCATGTTGTGAGTGAGAGCAGAATCCACATCACAGTGTTTTTAGAGTACATTTGGTATAAAAGCTTACTTGCACAGAAGCCAACCTAAGTGGCATGGTTTGGATCACTTAGACTACTGCTACAAAAATGTATTAATATGACCTACAAGGAAGAAATATTACCTTGCACTTAGCTACATTCGTTAATGAAGTGAGCACTTAAGCATTTCTTGTACGTCATGTTAGAATGATTAGATACAAAATGACGAAAAATGTTCTGTGGTCAAATATTGTCAGGGTAAAGAAAAAAATTAATCAGTTCAGTT
The DNA here is from genome assembly GCA_013401335.1 of Brachypteracias leptosomus. Classification (NCBI taxonomy): domain Eukaryota; kingdom Metazoa; phylum Chordata; class Aves; order Coraciiformes; family Brachypteraciidae; genus Brachypteracias; species Brachypteracias leptosomus. The sequence goes on along the minus strand of VYZX01009688.1, from coordinate 11,047 downwards.
CTGCTTTTATACCTTTACATGAGCTACTATGCTTATAGTCTACACTGAAATATTGAGACCTTATATCTTGGCATTTATCTGTAGAATCCACGTGACTGTCTAAAATATTCCACACAATGTGCCAGCACTAGCTGCTAGTGGATATGGGAAGAACAGTCAGTGTTTCCCAAGGTGATTCCTGCAGCAGACGACATGAAGTTTGCCTGGATGTCTTCTTCTTTTACCACATGTCAGCTTCCTCATTTTTCATTTTTGAACTTCAGAACTTTTCAAGTTTCATGGGGCCCAGATAAGCTACAGGCACATACATGTGGTGCCTTGGAGCAACTGCCCAGAAACCAGAGAGGAACAGTGCTAAAAAACAAGAGTTGGTCTCCTGGCATTTCATCTGATGCCATGTTGAGAACAGAACTGCACCGGCTCAGGGCAGGGTCAACAAAAAATTCAGAACTGGGTGCTTTGGGTTGTGGCCACTCAGGTTTTGAAGTCTGACCTCCAGGTGCAGGGATCTCACAACCCCTCTGGGCAACCCACTCCAGTGCTTTCTGATCCTCATACCTCTGTAGTTTCAGGTGATGCCACAGTCTCTCAACTCTCACCAGGCAGTGCTGGGACGTGTGTCCCTGTGATGCCCAACCCATAGGCACCAGGGTGTGCTGTGAGGTGCCCTGATGTCTCCTCTGCTCCTTGCTGAATCAGGCTCAGCCCCACAGATCCTGCTTGCCTCACCTGAGCCCTTTTGGTTTGTTCATCTGTTTCTGGATCCCAGATGGAATGGAATGCCTGGATGAGGCCTGATGGGTGCTGAGCAGAAAGGCAAAAGCTAGGTGAGAAAGAAAGGAGGAGACCTGCCACAGCGAGCAAGTGCTGCCATTGACCCCACCATAGGAAGAAGCAGGGGAGCCCAGAGGGCTGGCCAGCAGTGCTGGGGTATGGGGAGAACCTGTGAGACTTTGTTCTGCAGCCTCCAAGGGAGGCTTTCTTTAATGAGAGAGTGGTTAGGCACTGGAACAAGCTGCCCAAGCAGGTGGTGGAGTCATGATCCCTTGAGGTGTTTAAAAAATGAATAGATGTAACACTTGAGGCTATGGTCTAGTGGTTAGGGAGATGTTGGGATGAAGGTTGGACTTGATGATCCTAGAGGTCCTTTCCAAACATAACGGTTCTATGATTCTATCAAATGAACCCTCTTGCCATATGTGCCTGGAGATGTCTGCCAAGGCCAGAACAACCTGATGAGGCTCTGGGAAGACATGGCCAAGACCTTGGTGGCTGACTTGAAACACTGATGCCAAGTGCAAGACACAAGATGAGGGATGGAGCGGGCGGTGGTGTTGTGGTAGCCCCAGATGCAACATGTTGTGTTGGGGCCGCAGCACTGAGGGGAAAGCGCCATGGGTGAGGATGACCTGTCATTAGGACCCCAAGCGAGGGGTTCTGCTGTCTCCAAGGGATGGGCGGTGATGTCACCTGGGGGTGGATTGTGACCAGACTCTCCTCACTGCTGGTATCCAGGTGCTGAGCCCCACCCAGCTGGTTCTTGCCCACACTCGAGCTGAGCAGGTCGCAAGGCTGTTGGAGTGCTGAGCGAAGACTTGGTGCTGGTGTCCTGACTGGGAGCTGCTCCTTGCAACTCTCCCTGCTGGACACCAGAGCCTTCAGGAGATTATCCCCCGGCCCTGCCAGGTCCAGGCAGCCGGGGCATCCAAGAGGCGCACTCACAGCAGCAGAGGTGAGCTGGGAGGGGAAACCTCAGCCTGGGGAGCTGAGAGGGTTTCCTTCTTGAGGGACCTGGGCATCCTTCCCAGCCCTCCTGGTGCCAGCCAGTGACCGTGGCCTCTCCTCCTTTTCTAGCGTGACAGCAGCTGCTGCAGTGCCAGAGAGAGGGAGCGGCTCAACATCACCAGCTCCCCCCAGCCCAGCGCAGCGAGTGGAGAGCATGGCCATGGAGGTGGCGGACCACTGTCCAATCTGCCTGGACAGCTGGGATGATACTGCCTATGTGATGCCGTGCCTCCACCAGTTCTGCTATGGGTGCATCCTGCACTGGGCTGAGAGCAAGCCTGAGTGCCCCCTCTGTAAGAGGAGAGTGCGATCCATCTTGCACTCAGTGCAGGCAGACGATGACTTTGAGGAGGTCACCATCAGGCCACCTGGGCAGGTGTCAGCAGGTATCTACCAGGCAGGAGGAGCGCACAGGCCGCCTGCCACCCCCAGCCCGCCTGCCCCTGCAGCGCCCCGGCAGCTGATGATGCAGGAGGTGCTCAGGGCTCCGGTGGATGGTCTCCAGCCTGACACCTGGGCATCCGTTTTTGATGACCACCCAGCTCTCCTGCAATGCCTTCTACCCTGGCTGCAACAGCAGCTGGGGATGATGCTTGCAGAAGAGCCATCAACAGCAGCCTTATTGGAGGACCTCATCATGTCTGTCTTGGGCCTCTTTGGGCTGGACGAAGGGGTCCTGGTCCGGCTGCTGCAGCCCAGCCTCCAGGATCGTGCAGCGACATTCGTCCAGCAGCTTATCGATGTCACCGTGCAACACTGCAGCAGGGAGGCCCACCAACTGCTGGGTCTTGAGGACAGGCATGGTGCCGAGGAGCAGGAGGGCAGATCCGCAGCTGCTGCCCATCCTGCTGCCTCCTCAAGGGGGTCTCCTGCCCCTGGCCCAGCCCCCTCTGGCAGCTTTGCTGGAACTGAGGAAGAGGAGCATCCCAGCACGTCAACAGCTGCTCTTCATGCAGGTCCCAGCAGAGCCCCTGATGTCCCCGTTCCCAGCCACAGGGAGCAGGAAGAGCTGCAGCATGATGTGGGGCAGCCTGTGGCAGGTCCCTCCACCTCCAGCCAAGGCAGGGACTGCTCCCCCGGGGGGTCACGACGACCTCGGAAGAGGAGAGCTGGCAGCTCCCAGGACTCTTCCCAGCCCCCCAAGAGGCCATCCCACCGTCAAAAGTAGAGCCTGGCACCAGGAGCTGGACAAACCAGGGCTGGGCCAGCAGCTGTAGAAGATTGATCCAGCTGCAGGGTCTCCAGAGCCAGCCGTGTGGCCCACCACTGATCACCTCAGGCCTGGCCTCCTCCTCCTGCAGCTCGAGTGCTCCCTCTACAAGAGGAAAGTCACCTCTGCCATGCACTCTGTGCGGGCGGATGATGTCTTTGATAAGAACATCATCACAACATCCCCAGCATCATCAGCCATCTACCACAAGCAGGAGCAGCTCCTCAGTGTGCAGCAGCCCACAGCCCTGCAGCAACACGACCGCAGCCTCTGGGCAGCCTCCAGGCCCACCCCTGGGCATCCCTTCTCCACGACCACACAGATCTTCTCTAGCCCCTTCTGCCTTGGGTGCGTCAGGAGCTATGGCTCATCTTTCAGAACCAGGAGTTGCTGCCAGGCATAGTGGAGGACCTTGTCATGCTCGTCCTCATCGTCACTGGGGTGGATGAGGAACTACTTGTCCAGCTGCTTGTCCAAAACTGTGTGGTGACATTTGTGCACCAGCTTATTGATGGCGCTGTGCATCGGTGCAGCAGGGAGGCCCGCCATCTGCCGGGCCTGGAGGACGGCCATGCTGCCGGGGGGTGGGACAGCAGGCCCCGCTGCCTCCTGAGGAGGGTCTCCCACACCTGGATCAGCCCCCTCCAGCAACCCCAAAGAAACCAGCACAGATGATCTCCCCAGCACCTCAGCAGATGTCCTTTGTGGGGGTGCTGGCAGCCCTCCCTCTGCCCATCTCCCTGTCTCCAGGGAGCAGAAACAGCCGCAGAAGGAGCCCATGGAGGCCGCAGCACGTCCATCTACTTCCAGCGGGGGCAGGGAATGCTCCCCTGCGGGGCCACAGCCACCCCCGAAGAGGAGAACTGGCAGCCACGAGGTGTCTTCTCCAGCCCAGAAGCAGCTACCCTGGCAGCAGCACTAGAAGCATGCCCCAGGCATCGTTGAAATCAGGGCTGGGCCAGCAGCTGGGGCATGTGCTGGCCCTCAAGGGCTCCCAGCCCTCTGGGTGTAATCATCAGGCAGTGAAGAAAATAAAGGCCTGGCAACTGCAGAACAGTCTCTGTGTCCCTAACAGTGCAGGTAGTGTTACCATCCCCACTCGTGCTGCTTTCTTCCTTTTCCCTTCAACAACAGGAACGCAAAGTCCTGTACATGGGTAGGGACAACACCAGGCACCAGCACACACAGCAGGCTGTGCAGCTGGGAAGCAGCTCTGCAGAAGAAGGCCTGCAAGTCCTGCTGAGCACCATGTTGATCATGAGCTAACAATGTGCCCTTGCAGAAGGAGCACGGGCATTAGGAGAAGTTTTGCCAGCATGTCATGGAAGGTGACATGTTTCTCTGTACTTGGCACTGGTGATACCACACCTGCAGAAGTGTGTCTGGTTCTGGGCTCCCCAGCACAAAACACAGATTCCTGTCTGTGCTCAACAAGATTAAGGAGTGGATCCTCCTGGAAACTATGCTAGGGCACATGGAAAACAAGGAGGAGGGTGGTGACAGCCAACATGGCTTCCTTAGGGGCAAATCATGACTGACAAATCTGGTGGTCTTCTAGAACAGAGTTCCAGTGTTGGTAGATAAGGGAAGAGCAACTGATGTCATGTACCTGGACTTGTGCAAAGCATTTGACACTGTCCTGCACAACATCCTTCTCTACAAGTTGGAGAGACATGGATTTGACAGATGAACCACTCGGTGAAGGAGTAGTTGGCTGGATGATCACATCCAAAGAACTGAGATCAACAGCTTTATGTTCAAGTGGAGAGCAGTGATGAGTGGTGCTCCTCAGGGGTTGGTATTGGGACTGGTGCTGTTTAACATCTTTGTCGTTGACACGACAGTGAGATTGAGATGGAGTGCGCCCTCAGCAAGTCTGCTGATGACACCAAGCTGAGTGGTGTGAGTGACACACTGAGGGAAGAGATGCCATCCAGAGGGACCTCAACAGGCTTGGAAGGTGGGCTCTCTAAAAGATCATTCATGTTCTCAGACAACCTACTCTATAGTCATGCTCTTTCCTCTACAGTGTCTTTAATTTTTTCCTCTAGTCAGGATGATTGTCCAATCTTTCCATAAAGTGCCAGTGTACTACACTATCAGCCCAACACTATGTCCTCCAAATAGAGGAAATGAAACATTTAGCTTGTGAATGGAATAATGTCTGTAAGCTTAAATAATACAACCCAATCTAATTAAATAATGTCATCTATTAATTATTCAATTAAATATATTGTATGAAAAAAGTAAAGGCCTACAGATTTTCCAAAAACTGTATACTGTAATCATGCCTCAGAAAAAATTCATACAAATACGGAATACATTTCTTATTAAAAAAAAGTGCACAAGTAGGAATGCTGTCAACTCATGTGTATTAAGAAACCTTTTTCTAAAGGTATTCAGCCTGTAATTTTGATTTTCAGAAACTGAAGGCTTGGGCTATAGGATTTAAATTGTTAGCCAGTAGTTTATATGCCTTCCTGTATCCGTGCAATCTTATCTACTTCTTCAGCCAATTAGGCAGCCAGTGACATATATTATACTGTCTTTTTTCAGCATTTACATTTTATAAAAGGAATGTCCACTGAGGCTTGTATGATTCACCTTAAAAAATGGGTTAATCATAATTCAAAATGTTGTTCAGCCTAGTAAGGCTTGTGTACCTACTGCAGAGAATATATGACAGTCTGAGATAAATGCTGCAGAAATGTTTGCTGTATAATGAATGTGTTTTATACAGGAGTCTACAGAAACATCCCTAAGCTGCTTCTATGACACAGAAATAGTCATTTCAATAGATTAGTCCTTTCCCTTGCTGTAATTCTATGTCTTGCTGCTTATGATCCTTTTAAGCTTATGAACTAGCAGAGTGTAATTGACTTCTTTCTCTTTTAACAGTTAATTTTCAATACAAGCAGCAAACACACTGCATTCCAAGACACAATGTCCAAATCCCTTTCCCTTACATGCTTGAAGATACCTGCAAAGCTGAGGAGCTACAGAACATCAGACCTGTTACATCCAGGAGGCAGAAAGGAGTTTTGAGATGTATGCCTAGACATGCAGCCACCAGTGAAACACTACAGGTGTGGAGCTTCAAGAGAACATCTGCCTGGGTAAAACATATTCAGATTACCCATGCAACCTCCCTGTGAGTGATACACAGAGGCAGAAAGGATCTAATGTTAATAAAAATATAAAATCAAAAAGTTGGCAAGAAATTACTTGCTTATCATTCAGATGCTGGAAAATGCACTGGTTATAAACTGAGCTTAATTCTAATATTTGCATTTATTTTACAGGAGATTTCTTATTATTTACAAAAAACAGTGCCCACTGTATGTATCTGAAGTCAAATTAGACTCCTTTATTTGCTGGTATTACACTTCCCTGAAGTTTTCTTCTCTGTGTCTCTGCCCTCAGTCAGGTAACCACCTTAATCTATTCCAATAATTGCACATGACAGTGAGCTTAAAGCCCAACTTTTGCTGCCTATTGATAAGATTGCTTTTAGCAAAGATAGCATGTTGCTTTACCATAACAGCTGGCAGATTACTTGGAAAACAGAATATTCACTTTAATTCTTAGTGAATATTTGGTCTCACTGTATTTGGAAATCTTTCCTGTTTGTTATTATTAATATGGTTGCTTAAATACTGAAAAAAAAAAGTTAATTGTGCATTTTGGTACCATTGATTACTTTCTTGGTCTTTTGTGTTTTACTTTAGGCTCAAGCTCTACATACCCAGAGATACTTAGGAATCTCCATTTTCATTAAACAGAAATCTTTTCAGTCCTTGCGACTGCATAGGAAAAGCTGAAAAGAAACAGAGGAACGACGCAGAGAAAATAAGTAAACAAAACTCCTCATTTCTCCACTTTCTGACTCAGAAAAAAACCCCCAAACCAAAATAAACCCTGACAAACCAAAACCAGTGAGTTTGGCCACCAATTTTCTTGAATTTAATTGTAATTTTGTATTTCCAAATTTCAAAGCAGGAGGCTATGTAGCAACTGTTCAAAACACTAAAGCTATTAAGAGGCCATTTCTATCTTGAAAATCTATATTTTCAATAGCAGAAATGTGGCCAACTCTATGGATCCCTACTTAAAGTTTGTATGAGAGTTACTCAATCTCGTAGCTGTTCTAGGGTCATTGCCAGAGCAATAGCCATGGCTATTGTAAGGCTATGTATCTCAGGTATTGCAGAGACATCTCAGAGAACCAGGACATGAACTTGACATCAGGGCCAACACACAGGGCTGTCAACTTTCTCCTGAGACTGCAAAACATTTCTGGATGGTCTTACATGCTCTTCCACTGACTGAATGCTCCCTGTGTTCTTTCTTCGGTGTGTCCCTTGCTTCCCAGAACTGCTCTGCATGTCCACATGAAGCTGTGGACATGTAGTATCTCTGTACCTGAGGTGACAACTCTGGGTTTTTTTGTTTTCCCTTTTTTTCTAAGAGATTAAACCCAGACCAGACCCAGGCAAAGAGAAAGAGAGTTCAGACTGAGAAGAGCTAGCAGTCAGCTTCATTAAGGTAATATTTTCTGGCATAGAATGGCTCTTGTCAGATAAACAATGAAGACTAAGAACTGAAAATACCAGATTGCCCATTAATTAAAACAAGGCTGTAGGAATTAATCAGTTATTTCAAGCTAATTGCCCAAATGCCCTTTCCAAGACTTCAAGGATAATATCCCTGATCGTACTGATACATTGGAATAATTAAGTTTATCTTTGACCATGCAGAGATACAAACCTGGATATGCGTGCAGCAAAATTCCACTGTGCGAAACTTTGTGAAAAGAATGAAAAGGAGAGATAACACCATTGGATTTCAAGTGCTTCTCTCTTACTCTGGCAGAAGGCCTTCACAAGAAAAAACCCCAAACCATGCCAAGACTCAACAGTAGAGTTTGTAAGAAGAATACAAAGGTTTCGCTTAGACTAAGAATTAAGCATGCATTTGATAAGACCAGGAACAAGGAGTTTGCATTTACAGCTAAATTGTAAGTTATTCATCACAATGTAGGAATAATTATTTTTTCCAAAGTGCCTTGAGTTTGCCTAGATTTCAGAAAATATGTCACTGTCCTAAGCAGCTCCTTCATTCAGGGTGTGGATTAAATTCCCATGCAAGTACCTTTTGTGAATGTTTTGGAGAATGCTAAAGTCCAGTAACCAAAAGCAAGCTGGGCGGTACCGTGAGGACACTGCCACCACAAGCAGGTGTCAGACCTGTCACTCCTGGTGTCGGGCAAGTCACAACAGTGTGGCTTCTGGACTGCAGCTCACTGCATGACTGCAGCACACTCAGAGAGGTGAACACTTTTTCGTAATAGTCACTCTTTCCTAATATTCTCTCCCTTTTCTTCTCCATCTATATATTCTACATTTTCCCTTTAATTTCCTCCATTTAACTTACATTTAGTTTTTCTGCCCCATAAACGGTATTTTGTTCAAACAATTCTAGAACAAGGGATTGGTGAGCCTTTCCAAGCATATTCAGGTGTAAAAAGGGTGAACTTTAAGTCTGAAACAACTCTGAAGTTGTTTAATAGTTTAATGTAGCTTGCTTTAGTCTTTGATCTGTTTTATTCTACTATAGGTTCTCATTTACACACCATGGCTATATTTGGCACCAGAAGTAATATAAGAATGCTACAGCCAGCTTATTATTTATTGAGATAACTTCTGATCTTGCCTAAAAGAAAACCTGGGCCAAATCTCATCTTATGTCATCATCCTTTTTATTTATATCTCTCTTAAGATTATGTCTATGTGCTTATTGATTCAGTTTATAAACACTGTCATTTAGACTTCCTCCAGAGCTAAATTTACTGTCTAAAGCTATAGTGCATCTTGCATGCTTGTACATATGGCAAAGAAAAATGAGTAAACATTTTCAAGTCATACACAAGGAGAACTTCAATGCAGCTTTAAGATACAGCAAATCTCTATTTTATAAGTCATAAAGATTCACCAATTTGTCAATGGTATCATAATTTCAATGTTTGATAGATTTTTTTCCAGTGTGTACACAATTTGGGTCTCATGTTCCTTGTAGTTCTACAATAACAATCAAGTTTATTTCAGCAAATGTAGCGGTTATACAGAAAGAAGCCTGGCAGGATGGGACAGTTATACTCAGACACTAACACTAATGCCTCTGTAAAGCCAGGCTTGTTAGCTTTTCGTCTGAGCGATAGAAAAGTGGCAGGTCAGTCAGGAAAAGGTACAAGCAGAAGAAGCTTTATTGGACACAAAGATAAAAAGAGAGCATGAACCAGATTAAATTATTAACCACCCGCACTGTTTTAAAGTAGTTATGTCTTTGAAATGGCTGAATGAGTTTTTTATTTAAATTTTTTTCTGAAGAGATGTCCAAATACGTATTTTGTTCCACAGCTGTATATATGATGACAAACTTATCTGTATAAAGCCATAATACTAATAGTGTGATGTAAAATCTTGGCTGCCACTGGGATAACAGTCCTGAAGAATATGGAAGCTAAACCATGATCAGATTTAGAACAAAAATAAGATGTCACTGAACAGAGCAGTAGCAGAAAGCAAGTCTGAAAATATTTATTATGTTGCAATTCCTGTTTCTTGATGATGGTGGAAAAAATTGGTTAATTTTCTCAATTTTATCCTTGAGGAGTTAAGAAGTTACTGAAGGGAGGAGACAAGAAGTATTCCTACCTACCACAGAAAACATCATGTTCAAGCATAAGCTTCAAATGATCTCCAGACACACCGGTCAGAGACTGGCACAAGAACTAGCAACAAGGGAACATCTGAGGGAATCCACCAGCTGGTTTGAACAGAGACTTATTATTGTGTGGTCCGGACGTAGGATAGGCATCAAAGACAGAAAGTCATTAGAGGGAACATGCCAGGAAAGCTTTCGGCCAGAACTCAAGTCTCTACAAACATTATGTCAGTAGTCCATGGATCAAAGAAACAAAGGAATAATTAGCTAGGCAAAACTAGTTGTGTAAAGATCTCTCCTGCAGGAAAAGGAAGGAAGAACTTTCTTTACTTGGCCCAGTAACAAGACTTTAACAGAGAAGTTATTGACATTTAACTGGCAACTGCTAAGAAGAGGGAAAAATGGAAAGATAGCCTAGCTGAGTTGAGAAAGCAGAGGATGCCAACAGAAGTGGATCAGGGTAAACAGAGTCCTGTCAAGATCAGGTATCTCGTCTGATACAAGCACAATATATATAACCTCTAGGGTACTACACAGGTTCTTCCACAGTGAAAAAAACCTGTACAGGCTAATATAGCAGCCAGCTACATTTCACCTAGGCTCCTCATGCTGTGGCATGTCAGAGCATGGCAGTCCTGGTGTGGCACAGGACTAAGGCTACCTAGATGAGGGTCCTAGGTCATATCCAGGACGTTTCTCCTTACCTCCTTTAACAAAACATGCCTAGATCTCACACTGAAATTGAGAAGGAACATGGATATGGGGACTAGGAGTCACTCCTGGATTTCTTGATGTGGACAGAGACTCTAGACACTGCTCTGTGACTAAATATGTCTATAGAAAGCCTACACAGAGTTCCTATTGGAAATAAATTTTAAACACAGTACCCCATAAAAGGTAACAAACAAAATAATGTTAAGGAATGATTTTAAAGCAAGCCACACAACTTTTAAAATGAGGATACTTTAAAATTCAAGGTGATGCAGGGAAATCCTGCAGATTATTATATCAGGGATGAAACAAGTAAGCATTCTTCTATGCTTATAATCCCTGAAGCTCCTGAGATTAAGTCCTAGAGTATCATCAGCTATTTTGAAAAAAAATAACAAAATCCATTGTTTCATTTGAAGAACAAGTGCTTCAGCACTTGAAGAAGAGACAATATTAGGGATGAAGTGACTCAATCAGCCTTCCAACTGGTTCATAATTGGGTTTGATCACATTCATGTTATGAAACCACACTATTCCTTCAGGTTTACAATTAAAATTGCAAAAGAAAACAGAGGTCACTAAGTGGAAGCAGGGAAGTACTGAAGGAATTGGCTAATG